>JAUZST010033759.1:0-28497 GCA_034779995.1 Parotocinclus haroldoi | reverse complement strand
TATTATATATGAACAAAAATATAAATGCAACACTTTTGTTTTTCTCTATTTTTCTGTGTACGCAAAAGGCCAAACATTGTTCACAAATTTCTTTGTGAGCACTTCTCCTTTACCAAGATAATCCATCCAGGTGTGGCATATCAAGATGCTGATTAGACAGCATGATTAAGACAGGCGGAGGCTGACCACAGTAAAAGGTCACTCTAAAATGTGCAGTTTACTTTTATTGTATTGGGGTGTCCGGGGGACTGGTATGTCAGAAAACCAGTCACATCTGGTGTGACCTCAATTTCCTCACACAGTGCAAAACGTCTCTTTAACATTGACTTGATCAGGTTTTGGACTGTGACCTGCTGAGTGTTGATACACCCCTCTTCAATGGCTGTGCTAAGTTGCTAAATATTGTAAGGACCTGGAACACGCAGTCGATTATGCCGATCCAGAAAATCCCAAACATGCTCAATGGGTGACATTCACGCATTAAATGAGTACATATGCTGTTAAGGCAAGAACTGAAATGTTTTCCTTCCAGGAATTGTGTACATATTCTTGAAACATGGGGCCGTGCATTACAATACTGCAGCATGAGGTGATGGTCATGGATGAATGGCACAACAATGGTCCTCTGGATCTCATCATGGTTACTCTGTGCATTTAAAAATGCCACTGATAAAATGCACTTGTGTTCTTTGTCTAAAACATATGCTTCCCTATACCATAGCCCCACCACCACCATGGGCCACTCAAATAACAATGTTGCCACTCACCCTCACATACCCTTACCATATATGCAGTCTTTCATCTGACCTGCACAGTAAAAACCGGAATTCATCCGTGAAGTGAGCACCTCTCTAACTTGCCACTCATTTGCCCACATTTGCCCACTCAAGTCCGTTACGACAATGAACTGCAGTCAGGTGTAGACCCAGATGAGGACGACTAGCATGTAGCTAGTCGTATGTACCGCTTATGGTAGAGAAATAAACATTAAATTCACGGGTAACAGCTCTGGTGGACATTGCTGCATTCAGCATGTTAATTTCATGCTGTGTAATAAAACTGCACATTTTAGCGTGGCCTTTTATTGTGGTCAGCCTAAGGTACACCTATAATCATGTTGTCTAATTAGCATCTTTGATATGCCACACCTGTGAATGGATTATTTCGGCAAAGGAGAAGTGCTCACTTACACATATATATGTATAATATTTGAGAGAAAAAGGCCTTTAGTGTACATAGACAAAGTCTTATATCTTTGAGCCCATCTCGTGAAAAATGGGAGTAAAAAGAAAAGTATTGTGTTTATATTTTTGTTCAGTATATACAGTATTATGCAAAAGCAGTATATATGTAGAAATAAGATAATCTATAAAATTATAAATTATATACAATATATATTTGGATAGTAAAAAAAGTCTAATGCAAATACATTACTTGTATTATTAGTATAAATAAATGAATGTGTTTGTGGTTTGGGACATGTCCAAAATGTTACATTTTGTTACTGTTGTTGATTTTTAGAAAATTATTAATATGCCCATATGTTGCATGATGTCATTCCAAGACAAATGCAAAACAAATATTTATAATGGAAATGGTAAAGTAAAGCATTATGATACGGATACTATAGATATGATCTATTTATCAGAATTGTAAATATTAAAATTAAACAAAGTGTCCCTGTGACAGATTTGAAGAATTCCGTAGTGAAATGGACAGCTTTCAGATGCAAATAGCAAATGCTTCACAATGCACTTAGGTCAGTTGCAATTTCAAAAGGGGGTGCTAGTTAGCTTTGCTCAGCTTGCTTTTTGTTAAAGGATACGGTGAGTTACAGCTTGTAACAAATGAGAGTGTTCAATAAAACTGACCATTATCTCTGTTTAGGGTTGCTTTTAAATCTTCTGTAAATTGTAAATTTGCTGTATTACAGTAGATACGTTTCATCTTGTGCCTTTTCTTAACTGCTATATTAAGCATCATGTCAGTAGCTGGTATAAAAGATCATCATGTTAATTACCTGTTTTGCTCATAAATAAGTTGTAAATAAATTTAGTACATTTCATTTCATTTGACCAAATCTACATACATTAATAAGGTGAGTGACAAAGGCAGTATCTTTGGTTATCACGTGACAGAGACATTACCCAGTAATGCTGTGGTGGCAAACAGTTTCCCTTGTGCTTTATTTGCACTCAGTTAGGCCAGCCTGTGTAAGCACTACCAAACTGTACAGTCTAATGTGAGCCGTTGCCTTTATGCAGCAGTGCTTTATACACCACATTCTTCCCTCATTGCACATTATGTAGGCAAAGGTAACAATGGGAGAATGATCATAAATCAAATTGTTATGTGACAAATTGTTTTGATCACTTGCAAAGGAGACTGGATTAAAATAAATGACAATATAAAAATATATGTTTAAAAGGGTTCACTGATAGTTGTGTACTTAGTTAACTGTAGGATATTTCAGTAGAAAGGTGGTATAAGTGTATTTTCTATTATTCATATGCTGTAATATAGGATTGCACAGTACAGCACTTCTTTACAGACTTCTTAATGAAGGAGACCCATGTATAGCCAGTAAACATGGCCTCCCAGTATTACTCTATGCGAAACTACAATACTAAAGCACAAATCAGAGTGGGATATAACAGCATGAAGAAGTGGAATCAAAATGACTCATGAATAGTCATCTACGGTTATATATGCAAAGTACAAATGAGAGTACAAATGCCCTTTTATTATCTTTATCAGTGAGTGACATTAGGCCAACTCCATAAACGTGTGTAAATTCAATGCAGATTCATTCCATAAGCAGACAGATAGGGCTGCTTACATAAAAAAAAATATTTGCAGTATCCTGAAGAGGATCCTGTATGACTGGCATGCTTTTTATCAGCAGCACCTGCAGCCCGTGGCTCATGTCTCTCACCCGTCCTGCACATTACCAAATTAGTCCCAGTATCAGCTGTTATCTGGCCCTGCTGAGGCTGCCAGGCCTGGTCCGCTCTCTCCTCCTTCAACCCCATCCACTCTCTGCACCATGATGAAGAGTCCCAGATGAGCACAGGACCCTCGCTTGAGCCTCTGCAGACTCCAACTCCTGGCCTGAAGAAAAGACCCTTACTTCCTTTTAAGGACCTAATCTCGACATATAAATATATACTCCTATAGTTGTCAGCTTATAGAGTAAGGGCCAAGCAAAAAGAGAAGTCTTATTTCTGGATTTTGGAGTGAAACCAGAAAAAAAGGAAGGGCAAAGATGGTGAGTAGAAAAGACTCTTGTTAGAAAACCTGCCAGTATCCCTTTTTTGCTCAACTGATAACAGATGTGTCTGCTCGACCCTGAGAGCATTATGCGATGAGACTGGGTACAGTTATAGACCTGGCAGGCACTTCAGCACACAGCACAGGAGGGAACGAAGCAAGAAGAAGGACTGACAACAAGAGAAGTAAGAGTGCATGATTCACGCATAGCCTACGAGTGACGTTGCAGCTGAACAACTTCTCCAACTTCACTGAGCGTGCCCTTCATACTTCTGAAGTTACTTCATAATTGGGTAGCAGAGCGTGATTTTTGGGGGTTAATGGGAGCACAGCAGGCCTCATTCACCCTCTGCAGGACAGAGAGCAGAGCCAGGGCGCGAGGCAAACTCCCAGCACAAGCATGGAGGAGACAGCAGGATGAAGCCAAAGAGTGCAGCCCACAAGCTGTGCCAACCTGAACCGAGTGCTGACATCCAAACATAAATAACGTCTCCTTGGCACTGCGAGTCCATGAGCGCTCACTTGTGCTTGCCAAGGTTTTCTCTTTTTTCCCTTCTCCATACAGTGTCCCTTTCCTCCCCCAAAGTCCCTTGCACACAGAATGCTACATCTCACTCAGAATGTTGTGGGAGGAAGCTACTGCATGAAATATGAAATACTGTTCATAAGAACTCGTACATCTCAATGAGCTCATATAGTCTAACAAAGCATTAGCCGTTGATAGCAAGCTTTTCAGTTCAGTTCCTTTTGCATGGTTTTATCTCGTGTCTCCAAACACCAGACGTTCCCATTAGTAACACAATGGTTATTGCTGATAAGACAGAGAAGACCATAAGATTTATGAACATCCTGTCAAGTTCTGTCATCTATTAATGTTTCTATTTCTCACACTTATTCATAGTAATGGCATTACAACTCAAGTCTTTAAAACCAAATAAGGGAATCACACTGTTACATATTTGGTTCACTCTGACATTTCACAGTATTTAAGTACTTTTGAATATCATGATCTTGCTTGAATATCATGTATAATGCACACACAATCAATGGTGAGAAAAGATTTGTAATACAGCTACCATTTGGATTCTGGAAGATTCCAGGAAAATTATATAACAAGAACATTTAGGGTTACTGTAATGATATTAGAAATAGATGTTAAGGTTTGATTGTAATGGTGCATTTAAGATAAAGATATGGTCAATCAGTCCAAATTTTATTCATACACTCAAATCGAAGGGTGTAAAACAGGAATTCTGGCACCATACAGTATATGCTATTTCTTAGACTTTGCTTGCACTACTGATGTCACCCTTAACCCGGAACAACGGGCAGAATGAAAATCTCCTGTCACCATAGCAACACTTCACTTTCTCTGCCAAGAAGTTGACCCGTTCCTTCCCCGAGATGCTAAAGTGTGCCAAACAGGCTCCACTACCATCACCATAATCTATCTCTAGATATCAGATACTGTCCCCATTTAGATTCTGCATGTAATGTTCATTTACAACATTTACAAATGAACCATTTAAATAAGCTTAATGTAGTACCCCACGATCGAAGGTGCAAAGAGGTGCATGATTATTCAGGTACATGCACCCAAACACAGATATAAAAATAGTTTAACAAAGGTCTAATTCTTAAACCAGTGGTAATACATAAAGTATATCTAGCTTATTATTCACAGCATTTAGCAGACCCCCTTATTAAAATTCCTGTTTGTTGAGAAGACGGGCTTTATAGCAATGGTGCAATCTAAAATAAAAGGATAGAGTTTCTCCTCTGGGATGCACATGTGGGCCATCTAAAAGTCCATTTACATTTTCAGAATGTAGCAGAGACCCTTATCCAGAGCAACTTACAGCAACGAGCTGCATTCTTATTAGTAGACATTACCTCATGCTAGTACAAATAATTAATAGCCTAAGAACAGAAAATAACTTAATAATGTTAGGATTTGATGAAGGTAAAGTCATTAACTTTTAAAAAGTTTATTGAGTATTTATGTGTAGTTTTAATCTTCACTTAAGTGCTGAGTGAATAAGTGAAACTTTCGTCTTGGTTTGAAGGCAGCAAGACATTCACCATTTCGGACAGTCAATGGAATATTATTTCTCCATCTGTGTGCCAGTACAGAGAAAAGTGTTGATGCCACTAAGAAGACTATTGCAATAATCTAGTTTTGCTACAACAAGAGACTGGGCAAGCACCTGGGTGGCTTTCATGGAATGGAAGGGTTGGACTTTACTAATGCTGTAAAACAGTCTGGCAATTCAGTCAATAGCTCTGCTGCAGATAGGATATGATAGGGACTTTATTACAGTGCAAAATTTGTTGATACACCATGACAGACTTTTATTAATTACAAAAAGTGCATGTAAGCCATACACAGACACACTTGCTGAACAAATCATTATGTTACCTAAATGTCTCCTATACTCCAACTTTCTCTGTGGAGCAACACATATACTTGATTACATCATTTAGCAAACATAATGTCGGTTTTAATTTGCATTTTTACAACCTCAATTCCAATGAAGGACAAATAGAAAAAGAACACAATGATTTGCTAATCCTTTTCAACCCATATTCAATTGAATACATTCCAAAGACAAGATATTCTATGTTCAAATGGATAAAATGTATTGTTTATTGCAAATATTCAATCATTTTGAATTTGAGGCCTACAACACGTTCCAAAAAAAGTTGGGCAAGTAAGCGGCCCAAAAACCAAGACTGAATGCCTGTGACCTTTGATCCCTCGGGCGACCTGCAGTCCGGACCTGTTTCCCATTGAAAATCTGTGGTGCATTATGAAGCACAATATATGACAATGGAGACCCTGGACAGTTGTGTTAAGAAGCGTACCTCACACAGCCGAGCAGCTCGTCATTGTCATCATCGCCATTGCCATCCGCCATTAGAGCGGCTTATATAGCCAGCTGGCTAACGATGTGAAGATGAACACCTGGGGTTTCTACTATTTAACTACGATCCCCGGCTCTGTTTGTTGCCACGCTGTCTTGGTTCGTTTGAACGTTTGTTCGTGTAGCCAAAGTATTGATAGTGCCATTATTAAATGCCTAAGGTCAGATGGTGACATCCCAGGGCTTAAAGAGCTGAAGGATATGTAAGGAGGAAACCCCTGAGGTAATTAGTGGTTAGGGATATAACATGGGTATCCTGAAGCTCAGCCTACCCTCTGCATTCTGCCAAGCTTCACTCTGGTCGGCTGCGCTGCTCCATTTAGGATGTGCCCCAACGTGGCTTCTTCTAGCGCTTAATAGCGCACACGAGCTTGGGCTCACCCTATTTTGTTGCAGAGGTGCTTCATGTTGCTCCATTTGGGACGAAGTTGTACATAAAGCAAGACTGGAAAATAATTCCACCTAGAAAGCTTCAACAATAAGTGTCCACAGTTCCCAAACACTTATTGAGTGTTGTTAAAAGGTAAGGTGATGTAAAACAGTGGCAAACAAGCCCCATCCCAACTTCTTTGGACTGTGCCACAGGTATCACATTCAAAATGAGTAAATATTTGCAAAAAACAATAAGCTGTATTTGTTTTAACATTAAATATCTTGTCTTTGTAGTGTATTCAATTGAATATGATTTGAAAGGGATTTGCATCTTGATATTTGTATCTTGATTTTTAATACAGCTTTGCACAACATCCCAACTTCATTGAAATTGGGGTTGTATGACTTTAATCCCTATTTTTCAAATACCTGAGCTATATTGTATATAATTAGATATACTTACATTATGCTTATAGACTGATATTTAAACATATATTGTCAAAACTTCCGGGTTGCGAGACATACGCTGCCGTCTATAGCTGCCGCTTCTCCCCGGTTAAATTTTTACCTGTGTTTTTATGTTGTTTTGATTATGTGATGGATAAAGTGTTGCTTACAAACAGCAAACTGCTTACAAACTGCACGTAACCTCTGTGGTTACTCTGCGGCAGAGTGGTGTTTCATACTAGCAGTGCTAAAGGCTACTTTTTTCGTATCTTGCGCTCCTCCAAGCAGCACTTGCTTAAAGTTCCTACCACCAAGTTGCGTACTGTTGGTAATAGGGCCTTTAGTGTAGCTGGGTCAAAATTGTGGAATGGTCTGCCGCTTGTCCATCCATCACTTTATGTAAGTCTCATCTTAAAACTCATCTCTTCCAGGTGTCTTATAGATGAGTCTAATTTTTTTATCTGTATTTTTTTCTTTTATTGTTGCATTTCAGTTTAATTAATTTATACTATTTTTCCCTACGTTTTTATTGCTGCTCTTGTTGTACAGTGTCCTTGGGTGTCTTGAAAGGCACTTATTATAAAATGTTATTATTATTATTATTATTATTATTATTATTATTATTATATTTTGTTATGTAAATAATAATATTCTCTGAATTCTACTAGCCTGTTCCACTCCTCTCCTGATGCAATAAAAGTATTTAACACTGGAGCTATAATTACATTAACACTGACCTCACCACTGAAGCTTAGCCAACCCTCTGCAGGTTTATTTTCACTGATACCACTGTCGGTGACGGCAGCATGCTGATCTAAATGTGATACTCTCATTTTTATTCACCATTTCTTTTGTTTAAAGAGTGCTTTGCCTTAGCTAATGGCATATGCTAATTAATAATTAGCATTACATCCTAGTCCATTTATGCTTGCATCAAACTTATTAAAAGCTATCTTTTGTGAAGCAATGCTCTGCTACTCTTGTAATGTTACTCTTCTACTCTTTCACAAATCTATCACTGTCCAGAATAGCAATAGTAACTAGCCTTGCCTTCATATCCCAGAGATATGTGCAATACTGCTATAACCAGCATAGAATATTTGCTTACATGACACACCCAAGATTTGAATTTGACATGTTTAAGAGATAGTTAATCTACTTAAAACTTCTCATTCTGCTCATACAGTAAAATGACGCTGCACCTTGGGAAGGACCAGCATGGCACGATCCATGGCAGGTGTACTTTGTGTGAGTGTATTTTTTTTTAATTAGAAGCAAATTAGGTTAGAGTGTTTTTGGGGCTGTGCACTGAGGGCCAATGCTCTCTGCACCTCCAGGCACTCACATTAAATTACACCAGCCACCATGCTGTCAGCCTAATGGAGAAAACCATCGGCACACACACACACACACACACACACACACACACACACACATACACACACACACACACAAACACACAAACAGAGGTGAAAAAAGCTGCACCTGGATAAATTCATATAACTATTTTTTCATAATTAAAGTTAGATCCATTTGTCTGCAGATACAAAGAGACGGATGGAATGAAAGGCAGACTGCATTCATACAAAGGAAGGTGGACCCTATTGGTTTGGATGCTTTTCCTTGTCCTTTTTTGTGTAGGCCTAATTGAACACTGATGGATTTACATTAATTTCCTGCCCACACCTGCCTCCTTTATTTTGCTTCAAGATAGCGGCGCGGCTACACGCCATTATGACTAATGGACGCTATGAGCGTGCATGCTTCCGAGGGAAGGAGATCATCTCCATTGAGAATCCCCCTCAACACACACACACACACGTCCACACGTCCCTACCTTTTTAACAACAACGACCCATCCTCAAAACTGTCGCCAGTAGTAGCTCAGCACACTGACACTTGAGAATTTTATCCATGTAAGGTGTTAGTATGTTTAACACTGGGATTTATCATGGAAGTCACAGTGAGGTTTGGGTACTGGATTTCTGAAACATTTACATGTGGAAACACACTTACCTAAAACTATATCATGGCTTTATTAAGAGAGAATAAATTAAGATGTTTAAATGCTTTTGTTACAGATTTAACTGCATTTAAGCCTACGTGTCAAGGATGAACATTTTAAGACTCAAACATATCAGCATGAGACTTTATGTTGTACATTTTCTAAGCTTTCTTCTTTCATGGCTAGATATTCTAATCAGTAAAGGTCAATAATAGCACAATGATTTCTATTCTACAACCAAGACCTAGAACTGCCGCAAAAACACAAGGGCGCATGAACAGTATGCAACAGTGCTGTTTAATGCACATCTGAAATACATTGTTCAAGCTTTGATATAACATCCTGCCACAAAGCTGAATGCCAATACAGTTTAAATGAGCAAGTGATTTCATTTGGTTGTTGTTATTTTAATGTCAGCTAAATGCTTGACATTAAAATGGCATGTCAGCATATGGCAGAGCTGTCAATTCCTTCTTAGACCCTGTGGCCAGCAGTAATAGCCTTATACCATAAGGAACATATGAAGGGCTTCTTTATTGGGTCAGGGTGGCTCCCAGCAGTTGGAGTTTAATTGCAGACACTGAAAGAGAATGAGACCTATCATTGATGATCATAATTGTATTCCATCTCCACAGGATATTTCACCCTGTCCCCACTTGCAACATGTTTATATTAAATTGGATGGTGTTCATGTCAAACAGCAAAGAGGTTACCTTTTGGGTTTTGAAGATTAGAATAATTATTTATCTCACATTGCCTTTTTGTGCTGACAGAGTTAATAAATTTAACTGAGACATAATATGAGCTTGTCTTGTATATTAGTGCAAACACTATTGCAACAGTAAATAAAAGATACAGCCTATTTCAAATTTAGTAATGTTTTGCATCAACTTAATATGCTATTGACATACATTAATATGCCATAATATGCTTAATATCCATTTTTTATGCCGTATGTAGCAATGCTATATGATGGTATGATGGTATATTATAGTGTACTGGTACAGACTAACCACATTCTGGTTTCTATGTATACCTACTATTTAAGATGTTTTCTTGTTTCAACGAACAATATGAAATTAAAGCAGTGCACAGTTTATTCTATAAAAGAGAAAAAACAATGTAATTGGCACAGCTTTTCTACAAAACTTAAGGACTTAGCTCAAGGACTTAGCTATGATTTTTGGTAGCCATGGGTTTCGACCTCACAGTCATCTTTCAGTCATTGGTTGTGAATACAATGTTGGGTCAATATTTAACAGACAATATTTAATTAAAAAACTGTGGTTCATTGTAGACAGTGCACTGTCTGTGTAAGATCAATATGTTCAACACACATTTTCACATGCAGAATTTCCCCTTGTTAAAAAATACACAGCTTCTTCTTCTGGTTTTTGTCTTAACAGTTTCAATTTCCACTGAATCTTTAGCTCTGTAACAGGGTCTACAGACTCCGTTAATTATATTTAATTATTTTTAAGTAAGCTTATTAACATTATGATAAGACGATAACAGAACAGTACATGGTAAAGTTCCTTAAAAATATTCACCATACACCATAGTAAAATACACCAGAGGATTATTGGACTCTTATTGCACTATTGGTAAAAATAAAAGAGCTACCTGTGAACATTTCAAAAGAAGACACCAGTTTCTTGCATCACACTGTCAATAAAATATAAAAAATGTTGTGACAGATGTGGCTAAAAGTCAGATTCAGCTAATCAAATCTAACCTATGCTATGTTTGAAATAAACCTCAGTCCTTTGGAGTTAATAAATGTTGCTTAATATCCATGATATGTTTTGTTAAATTGCACAACATGTCATATGCTGTATGTAGGTATATGTATATGTATGTGCTATATAGTATATTATAGTGTACTGGTACAGACTGACTGCATTCTGTTTTCTGTTTATACCTACTATTTAAGATGTTTAAATCTTGTTTTAATGTAGAGTAACAAACTGCATCCATTTTCTCAGCCCCTTATTACACCACTCTCTTTTTGTCTGTTCTATCTTTCTTTCTCACACTTACATACCACAACATTTATGGAGTGAAAACCTGTCTTTTATGTGACAGTGCAATGTACTTCCTGTTGAATTTATAATGCATGCAATTATTTCAGAAGAAAGCAGGGATCTGAGGACGCGTGAACAAATTTCAAACTTCAGTATTGCATTTTTTATTCTAAAACCTTTAAGCTCTGTGTATTCTCATTATACCATGTATACTGCTGGTAATGTCACATTAATGGGGCGGCACACTACAGCAATCCCAAACCATTCAGGCCTCCTTTTATTTGAATTGTTTACTTTGGGTGCTCCAGTTTCCCTCTACAACCAGAAGATATGCATTAGGTTAACTGATTATGGGGATGCATGGTGGCTTGGTGTACGCCTCACAGTAAGAAGATCCTGGGTTCCATGCTAGGTGAATGAATAAATTATATTGATTATGCTTAATTGGCCCTATTTGGGTATGTATAGCTAGTTTCAAAGTAACCTTGTGTGTTGATATATCTGTTGTTAAATAGCAATTGATGCCAAAACCTACATATCTCACGATTATCCTGATGTGCATGGTTGAATTTTGTTTATATTAAAAATGTATTGGTAAATTAATCAGCATTGTAAGGAATTATTCTTCATATTGTCAGAAGAAACTGTAGAAATGATTCGTAGCTTGACCTTGCTGATATGAAAGATAATTTTTCACATGATTTCTTGGAAGAAAATAACAGGAGGCCAGAACAGGATCAAATATGATATACACCACCCAAAGTTACCGTAATCTTTTATAAATGTTACTTAAATTGCAGTACCAGATGTGACACTCCAATGTTCGCGTACTTTTAATAAAAGCACCAATGCTTCACTGCTTACAATGCATCTTGTTGAATTCAGTTGTGAGGTGTTTGCTTGTCTCTGAGGTGTAGCAGGCCATAGGGGAAGGGTGACCTCACAGCAGTAGGACCAGTTCTTCTCCACAGAGTCTCATGAAGACCCCTGACCCCTGTGGCTGTGTCCCTGCAGTGAGAGGAGAGGTGAGGAGTCATAGAAGAGGCAGGCACCAGCAGGGGCTGTGTCCTTAACCAGATGGCAGGTTGAGATTAGTCATGTCCACCCTGCACGTCAGGAAGACGAGTGTACCAATATCAAATCTGTCACCTTTTCTTGCTATGCATGCTGCTGCCCTAGCTGAGCGATACAGACAGACTGATTGAAATGGTGGTGATTAAAATGCATCAACTGCTTCATGTTATATGTTCCGCAGGAAATTATAATGCCCGTAAGTTGTCCACTAAGGCACATGTCATTTCTTAGGCAGAAAATTTCAACTCAGTTTAAAGCAGAAAAAACAATATTTTTTATATTCGATTTCAGTATTGCCATTGGACAATCTTTTTGGAAAAAATGCCTCCATCATCGTAGTCGGATGTGCAAGACTCAGCACTCCAGTGGTCTGATGTGTTGTATATCCACTCAATGTGTTCATACATATTTGATCAAAAACCCTGCTATGAAGCAATAACCTCATGCTGTGGCAGCCTTCATTCTCCCTCTTGCAGCTGGAGCGTTGAAAAAAGCAGGGCTGATGGGGAGACAGACAAAAGCAGCCACGGGTGCAGATGTTGTTGCTGGAAGCTTTATCATGCAGGTCGCCCGGGCCCTGTGGCTATGCACAGGCCCCAGCTGTAGCACGGAGACCATGTGCAATCATCTGGTCATCTCCAGAGGCCAAGCACAGGTACCCGTTTCACCATCAGGCAAGAGGAGATGGAGGGATGAAAGGCAGAGTAGAGGCTGCTCCACAGATGTCACCTGCTGGGGTTCAGTGGCCCTAGCCAGCAAATGTCATGTTTGGCAGCTGGTCTGCCGCTTTCTCCCCCACCAGTTGTTGGCAGAGAAGCTCCTAAAGGAAAGATGCGAAAGATGCCTTCACCAGGGGCGCCCTAATGGGACGACATTAAAGAGAATTGCTGGCTCCTGTCTGTCATAGTACATTAACCTTGTCGTGCTTCCTGCTACCTCCAGGGTGCTCTCACTCTTTTTCTCACAAACACACACACTTTCGTCTGCTGGCTGTAAAGTGTGCCTCACATGCCCCGGCAATCTGTCCACACCCTGCAGCCTATTGGCCCTCTGGCTATAAGGTCAGAAAAGTTTACCGCTATTAGCCATTCCTTTGATGGCCATAGCAATATTCCTAACGGTGATAATATTATAGAGCAAACATTTGGAGACAAATAACACTAATGTTATTTTAACACTAGGGATATTATATTATATATCATTGTATTATATTATATTTTGTATTATAGCCATCTGAAATATAATTTTGGAATTCTCATCTATTTGCATTATAGATGATTGTACATTTTTCTCTGATGTCAAAGTGGCTTATTTCTCTAAAACAAATTACACTTTGTTGACCTCTGTTCAGGCTCTGGTTAAGCATAATATCTTATCACATGAAATTTGGGCTAACCTCAGTTCTGTCAGCTAGTATCTAATGCTAATTGGCCTAGCATGGCTACTTTAGTGAATGCTAATTGCTCTGACACAAGAACATTGGCCCTGCACTTCTAATGTCACTCAATCGCTAGGAGTGCCTGACAGCGTTCCTTCCAAATTTGTTCATAATTGGCTTCCCACAGTGAGCTGACACACACAATTAAATCTGATTCTCACCATGCAATTCTTTCAAAAGGCCAGATCTCAAAAGCATCATATAGAGGCATAACAGAAATTGTACTAAAGGGCAATTGAGAATAAGAAACGCAGTACTAAACATGGTGACAGGATATCTCTTTGTCAGACCACCAGTTTGCTTAGTATGGATAATTGATTTTACTTTCAACCCTAGCTAGTATTTATGTGGCCCTTAAGAAAATTGGGGATGAAACCAAATTCTGCAGAACTGTGCACCTGAGTAACAAATTCAGTGACAGAACATAGCTCTCGGTATGTAACAAATAAATTCAAGGTGTGCATTGACTGGAGCCCTCCCTGACACTCTCTACTTTCATCTTCATTATCAGCTCAGCCCTGGGCCCTCGCTTCCCTAACGTCTACCCAGAGGTGGGCTGCAGTCCCCCTGCTGGTTCGGCGTTCCGTATAGGCCATGTCCTGCTGTTTCTTCTTCCTCTACCACCTCCCAGAGTGTGAAGCTCAGTGTGCTGCTTCAGACAGAATGCTTTGCCAGGCCTGCAAACTCTCACCGTTTGATCACTTTGGAGGGAGGGGGGAAGAGAGGGCCCTCCTAGGGGTCCACACATGTTCAGAAGATGCTGAGAAGACGTGGGTGCGATAGACGGGCTATAGATAGCTGTGCTTTGACAACTCTCGACAGCTTGGAGTGTGCCATGTGTGTGTGTGTGTGTGTGTGTGTGTGTGTGTGTGTGTGTGTGTGTGTGTGTGTATTTTTTTTCTTCGTCAACTTTTGTATGATGCAGTTTTCTTTCATTGCTTAATGTTAGTTTTGGCATAGTTTCAGAGTTTGATAAAAGCACAATGACAAGATACAGGTGTAATATGTGTGTTTTGTAAACATGAACTGAACAGTGAATATAGTACTTTTCTTATGGTACTGCACATGTGAACATGCATGGGCTTTGTTTGCAAGGTATTAAAAGTTGAATCTAAATGTTTCATTTTATGATATGTGCATGTGAGGGATGAAAGATTTTATCACATGTTCAGCTGCTGCATTCTGTATTCTGCCTGAATGAAATGTGACCTATATACAACACCATATGCATAGGAATATTTATACCCTTTTTTACCTACAGCAGCAGAAATTGTTTTTTTTAACATATTAACATGCTAATGCTTGTTTGTTTCAGCTTAGTAAACATGTTGTCTGTACATATCTGTGATTTTTGGTGCCTAAAGTGTTCATCCATCCATCCATGGCACCATTCTGTGCCAATCAGTGCCGACCCAGCAACTCTGGGTGCAAGGTCAGGAACAACCTTAGACGGGGAGCCAATGGGCCACTTCAGAGACACCAATTAGCCTAACATGCATGTCTTTGGACTGTGGGAGGAAACGGCAGTACCCTAAGTAAACCTATGCAGACACCGGGAGGACATGCAGACTCCACACAGAAAGGACCCAGGCCACTCCACCCTGGGACCTTCTTGCTGTCAGGCAGTGGTGCTGCCCACCAAGCCACCATGCTGCTCATAATTTATTTATTTAATTGAATGATTCAAAAATTGAATAATATGCATTATAAGCTTTTATAAAATGATAATATGCATTACTTAATTAATACATATAGAAATATGTGTAACTTAACCCTGAAATTGCTTGCTATGCAATTACTTAGCAATGCTATATGGAATATTGTAGCACACATTGTGTATGGTCAGCTTCACCTGTAAGCATCTCCATGGATCTCCTGTGGACTCTTCCCATTGACCCATGCATTGCACTTATGATGGCCACACATACACAACGGTGTCCCAATTCATAAAGCCTAATGAAGAAAGCCATTTAAAACCTTTCACAAGCAGAAGAAAAATACAGGGAGAAGTGCATATATGTGTGTCAGGCAGCCTATTACGTTACTGTAACATAAATCTTTAGGTGCTGTGGTCTATTTTGTCTGGAATGCTGGTTCTCGAGAGAGGGAGATAGAGGAGATAATCGTGGCGCCTCTGGAGACGGCCTGCAGACCAAATGGGCCATCCTTATCTCTGGGCAAAACAGTGGGGTTTTGTGAAGTGTGTTAGGGCAGGACTGTGGAGATCAGGGGTCTAGACAGGAGTAAAAGGACTATGCACCACCGAGCCCACCTTGGCTCCAGTCCCTGTGATTTAGTGTGTTAAATGACTCTTGTTATTGTTAGCTAGATGGTGTGGGGGACAGAGGAAAGGAGGCAACCAGAGAAGGGCATCCAAAAGTAAAGAGTCCAGGTGAGTGGGGACTGAAATCCATAATCCGGAACTGCTGTAACTAACACACTAGTTCCTGGCACCACAGAGTATATATTGTATGTACTTTGGTGGTAGCAGCATTGCTTTAGCTTGTTAAAGCTATTAAACAAATAATGGTAGGCAGCTACACTTGTCAAATACTTTTATATGTATAGATTTTTTATATTTTTTATATTTATATTCCCTTACCTTATCTTTTACCTTACACATTTGACAAAGTATTAGAGAAATAAATCAGTGCTATGTCTTTCCACTGAATACTGGCCCAGCACCATCAGGTTTAGAACCAACAGAACATACTGGTTTAAAATGACAAACAACAACATACACGTAGACAAACACCAAATATGTGTGTCTGACTTCTTTTCATTTCTTAACTTGCACTTCGGGTTGAAGCTATACTCACCTACCACTTCATTATGAACCTCTTGCTAGAACTTTGTTGGATATACTTTTGCCCTCATTACTGTCTGCTTTGGTCCATGCAGATTTGTGGACCACACATCCTAGATCTCCTGTTCCACCACATCTCAAAGGTGCTCTGGATCGAGATCTGGATCGGGGTGACTGTGAAGGCCACTTGTGTACAGTGAACTCAATGTCATGTTCAAGAAACCAGTTTGATTTTTTTTTACTTTAGGACATAAAGAACTGTGTTCATAAAGAAATAAACATGGTCAGCAACATTATTCAGGTAGCCTGTGGCATTTAAACAATCTTCAACTGGCTCAAAGAGGCCAAAAGAGTTCTAAAAAAGTACCTCTGGCACCACTGCACCACCACCAGCATGAAAAATCTATACAAGACAGGAATCTATTCTTTCAAGCAGGTTGTGCCAAATTCTGACCCTATAATCGAAATGATGTGAGTAAATTCTAATCAGAAAAGCAATGCCCCCCTCATTGTCAGCTGACAGAAGTGGCACAAGGTCTAGTCTTCTGCTGTTGTAGCCAATGTGCTTACATGTTTAACGTGTTGTGTATTAAGAGATAATAACTTAATAACTGCATACCTCAGTTGAGTTACTGTTGCCTTTCTATCAGCTCAAACCATTCTGGCTGTTCTTCCTGACCTTTGGCATTAACCAGATATTTTCACAAAGAGATCTGCTCTCTGGATAGTTTTTTTTTGGACTAATGCCTGTAAACCCTAGAAATGACTGTGTATCTCTTAAAGACCAGCCTGCCTATCACCAACAACTACAGCATGTTCATAAATCACCTTTCTTCCACATTCTAATGCATGGTTTGAACATTAGCAGGCAAATGTCTTAAATGTCTTAGCAAAATGTCTTTATTTCAATCACAATATCAATATATCATATGTCATGACATTATCCCTTATCCCCCACACCCCATAATCCAAGCATTTCCTCTATGTTTTGCTATCTGTTCATGCAGTAAATCTTATTGTCACCCCAGTTTCCAGCTATCAAAGAGTTGGTGTAAATACATCAGAACTTCAGGTTCTGCTTGTTTCCATTTAAGTCCGTTCTTGTTTTTATAGTGTGCAATGAAAAAATGCTCAAAATGAATCTGGAACTGAAACATTGTTAACATACCTGCCAACATTTGAAGATGTTGTTGAGGCTAAAACACCATATATGGCTCTTAAGAAAGTAAGTTATAAACTTGCAATTCTTTAAGGATTTGCTATTGCACATAATGAAACAAATCTGATGATTTCAGTGTTTTGATTTCTCTCCTTGTGGATAAAAGAGGTCAATGCTGTTGCAGGTTCATGAAGTTTGTTAGAGCTTTTATGTCTCTGCTGATCTTTGTTGGACTAAAAATAGAGTCCTGCTGCAGTCCACCTCAGACACACGAACACATATTCATCACTCAAATATACTGTACGTCACATCTTATGTGGATCCATCTTATTTTTAAGCACAACACTATAACCGGCCGATTTGATCTCACTAGAGGTACAATTATTAACCAGCGAGGCTTATCACTGGGAAACAGTACTTTGCCAACTGAGCCATGGTGGTTCATATCACACCTGTGGTGAGGCAAGGCCTGACAAATCACATACTTGTGATTATGTGTTATAAGCATTACTAATTAGTAAATCCTCTGTGATTGAAATGTTTAATTTGCATTTGTGCACATAATCATATAAACTAATACAAACTGTGGAAGCCTTGTGGTTAAGATACTGGACTATGGACCAGAAGGTCCAGGGTTAAATTCCCATTACTGTTGGGTTCAAGACCCTTACCTAAAAAATCACTTGGATTGTAACAGTTATAATTGATTAAATTGTAATTTGGATAAGAGTATCTGCTAAATGTAGAAATATCTGCAGTCTCTTATTTAACTCCTTGAGAAATATTGCAGCATTATGTTTCTGGGGTGTATATAGAGTCAGCTCTGCATGTATGTACAACTGGAACCTGGAATAGTCTAGAGGAACTCAATAAACAAAATGTAAGAGCTAATTATGGTATACTCCAGTCAAGCCCTTGAAGTCACCAAAAGGCCATTTCCAAGACCAGTAGCCACCTTGTGCCATCACAGTGTGAGTGTAAAGCCACATGACCCTCTTTTATTTCAGAAAGTACAGAGACAACATATTTATAACATATTTTAATAAACCTGCAAATAATGGGTGAGGGGGCCTCTCTTTTATATGGACTATGTCCAGAACATGGCTTTTCCAATGAAACATGTTTTTTTCCAATCAGAAGGTGGTCACGTAGCACCTTAGCAAAGAATATCAGAATGGTCTCAGAAATCGATTGCTGCAATCAATATTTTTAGTGATTTAAAAGTTATCAACACAGAAATTTCTGTGCTCAGGTCCTTTAGAGAGGGGGGAAATTGTCCTTTGTCATGGTACAAAGCAACCACGCACAATGTACTATCCAAGCAATTGTAGGTAAATTGCCTTGTTCGCAACAATGGCAGCATGGTGGTGGTGGTTTCTGAACTCCGAACCTTCTGGTCAACAGTCTAGTATTTTAACCACTGTGCAGACCATAACTTGACATGCACAGTTGTAACAAAATACTCGGCATAGTGAAGTGATGTGAATAAATTAGCATTTTTAAAGACGTCAGGTTTGATGTGAATTTCACTTACAAAACTATAAAACAGCCCCTTGTCTGTTTTAGACAATATACTATTGAGCGTTTATGCTGTTTCTAGTTCTAGACTTTAAAAAGTTAATTTTAAGAGGCTGGTTTTAGAGACTAGTCTGACACAGATCATATACAGTAAGTGCTAAAACCAGTGATGCCTGGTGCCCCACCTATGTAAACAGCACTCAGCTCTGCGCCTGATGAACATATGGCCCTGCCCACAGAGTCACTGAGTCTAGACTCCAGATGTATCCATGGACATGCACACATACATATATAGCCATCTTCCAATATCGGATCTTTTCATATAAAACCTGTTTTAATGTTGCCATCAACTGTTTGTTCTACAACATTTATGACAGGTAAGTAAAAAACTACATAATGCAACACTGACTGACCTTAACTGTGTACAGCATGTTTAATTATTGGTTTGATACGATTCAAGATTAACTGAATTGCATGTCATTACACGTCTGCTCTTATTATCAAAGAATGTGACATGCAAAATGCAGCATGTACTGTCTACAGTGAAATAAAACAGAGCTAAAATAAAATTACTTTCCTAAACAACTTCACCTCTCAGTCAGCGCTCAGATGGGCCCTCTGCTTCTTCAGAGCTCGAACAGTGTCATGCCAGCTATTCTTGTAGGTTTGTTAATTGTTTGTCACCCACCAGGTGCCATCTGTCAGGGTCCCTTGGTCCCAGAGCCATGTGTGGAGGCACTGCCACGTGCTCCCACGTCACTGACCCCCATCATGCCTCCTCACATGGTTCCCTTTCTCCACCACACTCCACTACATTACTTGTTCAAGCCTCAGGGAGAGAGGTCCTGCTTTATTGATACTTGACAATCTCGTATGTCAAGTCTCAGTTTGGAAACTGCCCCAGGATGTAATTCTGTTACCAAGTCTTTTGAGACTGAGATGGAGCACCACCTTGTCATTGATAATCATTAATACTAATAATTATACCATGTGTCCTTGATGATACGATAAGTAGAACAAAAGCACAAGTAACTCTCTGTGGCCCTGATCTCCAGCGGGCAAGTGGGTCACCTTCATCTGGGTATAGGGAGTGGGTTATCTGTCTTAGCATTGTGACAAATGAGAAGGAGCTTGCAGCAATAGTACATTAGGGAGCCATACAGGCTGGGCTACGTGAACATTGCACCAGCGGAACGGACAGCTACGGAGTCCCGAGAAACTTTGGGTCACCTTCACTGCAATAAAAGAAAAAAAATTAGCAAGTAGCAAGACAGTGAGTTATAAGCATGAAGAGAAATCATAGATTCAGATCAGAGTAGGCGTGGTACAACTGGACATGGACTGGAACTGGAAGTTTTATCTTATCATGAGCGTAACACTTGTCTTAATACAAAACAGGTAAAACAAACAGCAAGCATCCATTAATTAATGCACAAATTAAGTAGGAAAATAAGGAAAAAATGGACGCTGTGTGCTCTGGACCAAATATAAGCCAGTCCAAAGGTCTGTGATGGATTTGGGCTGTGTCAGTGCCCTTTTGTAAAGGTTATTTACACTTCTGTGATGGCAGCATTAATGCAAAAAAGATATTAGAGAAACAAACACTGCCTTCAGTGTTTGCACAGTGCACAGTGTTTCTGTTTTACATTTATTTTCATACTGTCCCAGCTTTCTGATTTGGGGTTGTGATTTCACCTTCAAACTAACTGTTAATCCGAGAGGGTTGCATAATGTTATCTATCACAAATATGTAATATTGGATCATTTTCCTCAATAGACAAATGTAATCTTTTTGTCTCATTTGTTTTATTGGGTACTCTTTATGTACATCTGATGATGTGTTATATCATATTGTGCAACAAAATTCACCATCATCCAGATACCACTGTAAGTAATTCACCATTTCAAGTAAGTTAGAGGTTACAGTTCTTAAGTTTAAAGTCTGAAAATTGGCTCAGTGTTAGAAAATTAGGTTAGTGTAGGTGTCTTGTTAGATATTAGATTCAATGTAAACAAGTAATGTGTGAATGGCACAAACAATACAGCCTGAAAAGCAAAAATATTTTACTTTCAATTTACTTTCAATATACTTTCTCAATTAAATAATGAAATATGCCATTTTCCAAATATAATGTTGGATTTTACCTTTTTATGTTTTGCCACTGTAATACACAATCTTTCAGACACTGCGATTAAATATGCACTAATGATCATGATCCTGCACACTGTACATGAGCTCATACTTATTTGTGCTATTTTTACAGACCACCTATGAAGTTGCCTCAATTAATTTCATGCATTCATATTTATTTTAAAGACTTTTTAAACACAAGCTATTCTGGTAGGCAGAAGGTTTCCTCATTAATAATATCTCCCTATTGCCAAAAGTATACTGGTTGCACAATTTTTTATGAGTGTAGTTTTTGCAATTTAAACCACTGGAAATTCCAAGCCACATATCCTGGAGCAGGGGCATCACCAGCACAAACTCCAGTCTAACACTTTTTAGCAGAACTGTAGTGATTGGGGCTGGACGCAGTCCCGGGGAGCTGTATTATGATATATAGCCTGTGTGCCATGAGTCATTTCACTCTCCTTTTTCTTAATGCCTAAATAGAAACACATTAGCCCAGGAGAAGGGGTTCACACAGCACTGAACAGTTTAAGGAGGAAAAGCAAGAGGAAACCATCTAGGCTAAGGAGGGAGGGATAAGTAATTGTGTGTACTGGAAGGTCACAGTGTTGTAGTGATTGCAATCATCATATGTTGCACATTTGTGCAATATGGCAAACTTGAGGTGCTGTGATGTGTATTTATTTAATATTGTTGGAATTTGAATTCTTTTTATCACATTCATCACACAAACAAAGTGTTTTTGTTTGAAATTGCTTTGGCAGAAACATTTCTCTGAAACTAAAGATTTTTGAATCCTCTGCAAATGCAGCAAAATATTATTTTCCCTGCATTTTAACTGGTGATGATGAATGATCCACAGAAGATGAATTCCCCCCTCAGTCCAACTCTTCTTCGAGATCTGGTACAAATGCTGTCCAGTCTGGACCAAACTGATTATCAACTCCAGATCTGCTAACCAGTTTTCCAGTAACACTCCATCACAAACATAGCGTTGTAGACTGCCAGGAAATGCAGGTCATCCGGCACCGAAAAAAGTAATACCAGGGGCCCTATACGGGTCTAGTTCTTTTGGGTCTGCTTGAGCTAGAAACTCCTTGCGCCTGTCCACAGCACTGACTGGAAATGATGCTGATGGTTTTGGTCTCTATACTTGGACTGCAGTGAAACAATGAAGTCAGAAGCCATTCAGGACGCGTCTCTGATGCTATGTATCCCTGCATGGCTCTCTTTTAACATCTGAAAGCTCTTAGCAAAATCCCTTGCCTCTTGTTTGCAATGAGATCTGAACAATAATATTTACTTATAGTGGGATCTTGATTGTTCAACATATAATTATCTCTAGCTTCTTTTCCCAGTACTCATTTTTTTATTTTTTGAAATTATTAACATATGGCCAGAGCTGAAGGAGAGCAGCACTTTAAGATGTTTGGCTAGTTGCTGAGGCCTACAAATACACGTACAGTAAAAGGACAGGATGCACTAACATCACTGCTACATCACTGTACTAACACCACATTTCACTGATGCACATTCAGGACACTAAAAGTATTGATACTTGTAAGGATTACAGTAAGTCGGATGCAGTTTCAGTAATAATGTCTAAATGCATATTGCTGTTGTGTGTGTTGTGTGCTGTTGTGCATCCATGTGAAATCATTAGTTACATTCTTTGATTCAGAACTACACACCTGCATGACACACCAGGTATATTCTTCTCTAAGATCAAACTCACAGATATCGCCAGATCTTATGCATATTTGTTGCACATGTTCTTTGTACATAATTTTGTCAACTCACAACCCCAAATCAGAAAAAAACACTATCTTACAACACATTCCAAAAAAGTGTGTTATGGTAAAGCATTTACTACTTGCTAATGTTGCCATTCATTCTCACAGCACACTTCAGCATATTTATTAAATATTCCTGATACATTTGTGGCTGTACCTCCCCACTACTGCTGTAACTGCTTTTCCAGCTTCATTAAAATAGGTCTTCAGTGGGATTGAACATGTGGAATTATGGCTTGTAGCATTCATTCATTCAGGATGATCTTGTTATGGAGATGTCTGATCACGCTGTGATGTTTGTGGCAGACAGGGCTGCACAGCCTTGCGTCTGAAGCAATTCTGTTCAGAACAACCCTGATATTGTGGGTGGCCTTGCACATAGGCATTTGAGGGGAGGCATCGTGTTTAGATAAGGTCACCCAAACATGTGGAGGAATCAGCATGAGGTATCACACCTGGAGGAAAAGACA
This sequence comes from Parotocinclus haroldoi, assembly GCA_034779995.1. NCBI lineage: Eukaryota > Metazoa > Chordata > Actinopteri > Siluriformes > Loricariidae > Parotocinclus > Parotocinclus haroldoi. Next base: position 5,063 of record JAUZST010033759.1, on the reverse strand, counting down.
ACTATATCCAACATTAGTTCCTAATGCCTGACTCCATCAAGTCTAGCCAGCATCTGGAATGGATATCAGCAGAGAAACAGCCTTCCGAAATCAGTAATCTGCACACTTAACACAGCATAGGGGAGGTTCAGGAAGACATCAAACAGGGAAGCATCAAGATTAATTTGGCGTTGTGATTCTTTTTTTACTGTAGTTTGCAAGTAATGCAAATCAAGTTTTATTGTTTGTTGTATCTATATTTATGTCTTCCTTCCACCCTCTGTCTCCTAAAAAAATTGATAATCAAAAGATCAAAAACACTGTACATCTACGTATCTCAATGCAATAGATGAGAAACAGAGCCAAAGGGATATGGCATGTAACCAGATAAGAAGGCATTTTAAAAGAAACCTCTATAAACCAATGAACACAATGTTAAATCAGTGAAGCTCATAATCATTGGTTTATGGCATAAAACTCTGTAACATTTTGGAAACAGATATAGTCCTGACCTTAATGCGATTAAATATCATTGTAATTGGAATACATACCATGAGAAGACCTTGTTTCCAGTCAGCAATGCTCTACCTCAATGAAGGTGTTGTGACCAACTTGAAGTGATTTTCCATAGTCCCCTGATCTATTAGAAAACATTAGTAGAAAAATAGTGCAGGCTATTAGAGATGCAAACAAAGTCATAAGGTCAAAGAAGATGTTAGGGTGTCGGTTTTCCACAAACACATGACTAAATAATGTGAACACTCTCACAATGTTAATTTAGCACTTTTGCAAACAACTGTTGACCAAAAAAATTTCAGAAAGTCAGACTTCTTGCCATTGTTTAAGTCGATCTGTAAGTCTGACTTATCTGTAAGATTGTCTTAATGTCAGAACATCTATTTAACCATGCATGGTTAGAAGTTATCAGCCCGCAGTAATTTTGGCTGATCTCCGCCAGATGATAGCATGGTGTCACCTTTGTTAATCACTGTATATTTTTAAAACTCACACAAAGCTTTTTATGCACCATTTATTCCTCATTAACAACTTACACAGTTTCAGTTACATAAAGTTGTAACAGATACAGTTGCATAACGTTTCTTAATCATTTCGAACTATGTTCAAATGAACTAAATTCATTTTAACCTGAATTCTCTGGTATCAACAGTATGTTTTTCTTCCGACAACGTCCGCCCGCTCTTTCCTCTATCAACCCTAGTGTGTGAAATCCCAGTAGATCACCAGCTTTGGAAATACTCATAGCGTCCTGTCTAACAACCATGCCATGTTCAAAGTCACTTAAATGATGTTGATTCCCCATTCTGATGCCTGGTTTGAACTTTAGTAGATCCTCGTGACTTACATACTGTACCTAAATGCATTGATATTCTGCCTATTGACTGGCTAATTAGATATATGTCAAAAGTTGTACCTAATAAAATGGTCAGTCAGAGAATTTGTGTGTGTATTATATATTACATTAGATATGCAATGATTTAGAAATGGTGTAATGACAATAAATAAGTCATTCTTAGTATCTATATTAGAATACCAGAGTCTACAGGAAATGTGTATACAGAATTAAAAAAACTGAAACAATATAAAAACAATAATAATAAAAAACAGCTTCTACAGGCTACAGGGTAAAGTTTTTAGTGATCTTGAGTTTTAGTGATCACTTCAGCAATGGCAGCATCTGGCAGCTTTATCTGGATGCTAAGTTGACTCTTGAACAGGAAGGAAAAAGTTTGATCTTTTTGGAAGGATAGCAATCAATAAACCACTCTATCATAAAAGGAAACAGGGTGAAAAGGCTGTAGAGAGGGAGATTGAATTGCTATGTTATTCTGTTTTATATTTGTAATATTAGATTTTACATTTATAATATTTATAAAATATTTGTTGTTCAAGCAAAGTGTCTGACGTAAATTATTATTACATATTTGAAATTATCGTGCAACATTTATTTATAACACATATTGTTGTGAAATCATCAGCTTAAAGAGCAGTGTAAATTATTTCGATGATAAAGATGTCACTCTGGCACAAGTAGGTGAGTAGTGACTTAAGTCAATGTTGTACTTTTTTCCTCCACTTGATGGTGCAGCAGATGAAACTGTTATCAGTCTCAGTGGTTCACACAAGAAATGATTCCATACTTTGTTCATTAGGAAACTAATTGGGAAGCTCTGAACACAAAATACCACAAAACAAATTTTGTTTTCCCTGATTTTGTCCATGATCATTTTGTGAGTAAAAGACGTAAAGTCTGTGTATACATTTAATTTAAACATGCGTTTTGTTTTGTACTGTATTTCCCAAAGAACAAAGTACGGAATAAAATCTGGTGTGTACCACTGAGACTGATAACAGATAACTATATTGATAACTGATAATGTACCTTTATAATTAAAATAGTTAGTGATGGCCACCAAAGGCCAGATATTTGTAAAAATGTTTTAAGCTCACCTTCCATTTTTATGTGATTACTATACATTAGTTTAAATATAATGCAGACAGCCAACTGATTATAAGCATGTACCCTAAAGTTTGTCAACTTGCCATTACAAAGATCTAAGTTTGAGTACCTGCCTGGCCACTGCCTGGCTGAAATGTGCATGTTCTCCCAAAGTATCAGTGAATTTTCCTTGTGTATCCTTGTTAGTATCCCAACTCCCACATTCAGATTGTTTATAGATGTAAGAAATTCACTTTAAGCCAGTGACCAGAGTCTCCAATGTCTTCTGACTCACCAAACTAGAAATGTGGATTTGTTCATGGCACCATACAAAACTGTTCTTCTGATGTTTTACAAAACCACCTCAAAGGAAATAATCACTGGAAAGTGTACGACTACAGTAAAAGAAAGAGCTGTTGCTTAGAAAAATGTCTAATCAGAAAATGCTGCTAATTCTTATTGTAACTACAGTAAAAATGTATAAATGTAAAATGCTTGTTAACATAAGGAATGTAAATACCTTTTGACCAATACTGATATAGGTGCATAGGTGAATATGAGTAGCCAAATATATACTCCCCTGATAATAACGCATATTTTTATTAAATGTTTGTGATATTTGCATTATTATTGTTCAGTTTACAATATTTTGACTTTACAATGGGAATCTGACACATAAATACACATTCAGAAGAAACTGTTTTTTGAATTTAGAATTTTTCCCTGGGAAAGTTATACATGGTATAATACTCTCCCATGGATTCTGGACATGTTTGTAGCAGCCAGCTTACTGAGCTGAGCAGCAGTGCCAATAGACTAAGCATTTTGATTTTCACATTCAATTTATTATTCAAAACATAAAATACATTACATAATCTTATTATTTCTTTCCCTTCTTATTTTCTTTGAGTTGGTGATTAATCTTGTTTAAGGCAGGCTGTGCCATAATACAGTATATACAGTATTTCTTAACTCCTTGGCTTACAATACATTCAACTTACGAAGGGAATCTCAGAACATTACCCCATTGTTACCCAACTGGGGAGCGCCTGCACTTTCCAAGCCTTTATGTGATGACCAGTTCCCATTAATATTTCTGTAGTGGGAAGGACACCAGTCTTTAAATGTCAGCCTCTAATAGTGGTGACTGGATGTGCCATTCTGTGATATACAACACTGCATCATTTTGTGTAGCTTAAATGCATGCTTTCTTCAAGCATATCTTGATAGCATTAAAAAGTCAAGTCAAGACCTTTAACATGCAGTGTATCTACAGGAATTCATTATTTCTTATCACACCACACTTTTTGAAATAAGTATGTTTGTACTAGAGCCCAAACTAAAGCCAGTACCCACAACCACAGAAATGTTGCTCATTAGACTTTGTCAGTGTTCAAAATCTGAATCTGTCATTTTGGGAGTAAACAGCAGAGAAACATCTGTAGTCGCTTATTTCCCACAGACTTTTGTGAACCCAGGCAAGACATTTATTGGTTTTGCTCGCATGACCAGGCAACCATGGCCCTCTGTGACCCTGATACTGTGCCACAAACAAATCATGCCCAGGAGTTTGCCATTATGCAACACCGTACATCTTTATACAACTGGGTGTACTCTGATATACCGGTATACAATACAATTTATTTTCCATGCCACTACAAAAACTGATTTTAGTAAGGCTCTGCATAATAACAGTGGCACAGTGACACAGTGGATCACTGGATGTCACCTCACATTTCCAGAAGTAAGTGGTTTTATATACTAGCTTAGACTCTATTGATATGCAATTTGTATGTTCTCCATATGTTTGCTTGGGTCTCAAGCATTCTAAAGACATGTTAAGTCAGTGGAAATCTCCAGTGGAAAGTCCAAGTCCAAGACCAAGTCAAGACTGAATCTGAACAAAAAATTTACTTGTCCCAGTCAAAATACTTGAAAGATGGCTCTATTCATGTATTATTATAATTGTGGCTTACAATTATTTCACAGGCTGCTATACACATTCACTTTACGAAACGAAGACCCTAACAATATCCACAGCTGTGTATACTGTTGTGCTGCATTTTGAGATAAATACTATTATATCAAATAATATTCTGCTCCATCCATGTTAATATATTTTAGTATTTATAGTCCCAATCCTGTATGTATAGCACTGTTTTTGCAGTTTTTGCCAAACAACATGGTAGGGCACTGATGCATCAGACAATCTTATGAGCAGGTGACGAACTATCATCCATGACCTCACTTTCAGTCTGCCTATGTAATGTTACACAACTACATCAGTTTTACACAGATATTAAAATCTGTTTGTATACCTTTTTTAATCTAAAAATATATATTGTTAGGCAGCACAATGGCTCTGTGGGTAGCACTGTCTCCTCACAGCAAGATGGTCCTGGGTTCTTTTTCAGGTTGAGCAACCTGGGTCTTTTCTGTGTGGAGTTTGCATGTCCTCCCCATGTCTATGTGGGTTTACTCTGGGTGGTCTGGTTTCCACCCACAGCCCCTAGACATGCTTTAGCTTAACTGACTACGCTGAGGTGGCCTGTGTGTGTGTGTGTGTGTGTGTGTGTGTGTGTGTGTGTGTGTAATCTGTAAGCCAACCTGTTGTGAAAGTGACTCT
>JAUZST010033750.1:0-28501 GCA_034779995.1 Parotocinclus haroldoi | reverse complement strand
GCATGCTGAGTATCTATACATTGTGTTGTAGATCGTTTCGAAAAACTTGTTTGCAAATGTATTTTTCAATGAACAAACTTCGTAAGCAACAGTAGTTCTTGTTTTTACGTTCGCTATACGTGTAAATCGCACAATAAAGGTTTAATAAATATTTAACATGTTACATAAATTATATTACGTCCCGTCTTGTAACATAGGGCATGTTCGATTAATCGGACCAGCCGGTTATTAGGACCGAAAGGATCACGTCCCGATGTGGTCCCATTAACCGGATTCTACTGTGTAGTGCCGCGTTAACGAAGAACTGTGCATTTATATGAACTTTTATTTTGAAATATGGTGTTGCAGCCGGTACTGTTTCTCGTAGCTGGCTGAGGATATCGCTTCGATGTTGTCATTAAAATATATTCCCAAAGCGAACTATTTTGCTGGATGTATTTACAAAGACATACTTACAGATAAGCTTCGTGTCTTTGTGAAGTGTTCGGGTGTCAAACTGTTCGCTTATATTAACAAGAGAAAGCGAAACGCGAGAGGACTTCACACGAGAGTAAGTATCGGTTTACTACAGTTAACCCTTTATTGCCTGGTCTTTTTCTTTATCTCTTATATGGTATCTTTATTGCCTCGTTTAAACACATTAACTAACTGTTCATTCTCTCAAATGTGATAGTTCCATACCTTAATTAATTGCGGCCAGGCCCTGATTTTATGAAGAACTAATGTCACCTGCAGGACTCGGTACAGTCCAGTAATTCTTATCTGTGTATTGTTTTAATATAAAACTTCAAACACGTGGACTCAAGACCAGTGAGCAGGGCAGCAGCAAAACTCAGAGGAAAGTGTGTGAATTAGTGCTGCAACATTTCGATCAGCAGTACAGCCAGGAACTGGGAGAACAGTGGCTTTCAGCAAGGTCAGTATTTCTCTAAACTAGCTTAACTGATCAAGTGTTTGGGCTTTTATATAATATTAACAGTGTCAAGTCATTTTATATATAGCGCTTTTACATTATTATTATTATTATTATTATTTAAAGGCAAATCCCAAGCTGATCAAGCCTAGGGTGACTATGGCAAGAAAAAACTCCCTGAATGTAGAAGGAAGGAACCTTGGGAGGACCAAGACTCAAAAAGAGACCCATCTTCCATGGGTGGCCTAGTTATATTTGTGTTTATGGCATAATTAAGTAAATAATAATAATAATATAAAAGAGGGCACCTAGGTGGGTCGTACCGTTGCCTCACAGCAAGAAGGTCCTGGGTTCAGTCACAGGGTGTAGCGGCCTGGGTCCTTTTTGTGTCTAGTCTGTATGTCCTCCCCGTGTCTGCATGGGTTTACTCTGGGTACTCTGGGTTCCTCCCTCAGTCCAAAGACATGCCTGTTGGGTTAATTGGGGTCTCTAAAGTGGCCCTTAGTGTGTGACCGTGTGCCCTACGATGGATTGGCGGCCCGTCTGGGGTTGTTGCTGCCCTTGCGCCCAGAGTTGAGCCTGTGTGGATTTAGCGAAAGAGAATGAATGAATGAATAATGTAAAAGATATGCATATCAGTAAATATTTCATCATGCCAGGATATTAAGCTCTCAGCGAGAAGTCTTTTGGAGGGCTGGAACAGGTACTGTCTGATTCAGTAAATTGCCTGGCTGTAGCAGAGATTTACTTCTCTAATTAATTGGTGTAGCTCTGCAAGGACTCAACCCAGGTGGCTACGGCGTGCTTGATAAATTAGGGTTCAAACCTTGGTTCAGAATGGGACCGAAATGCATCACAAAGGAGTGGAATCATGTTAAGAAAAGCTACGTAAATAAGCCTAATGTAAGCATCATAGGACCATTTAGGACCATTTGTGTGTGTTTTTTAGGGAAGTCCTGCTAAATCCTGACTGCTGGCAGTATGGAGTCCTACTGAATCGCTTCAGTGATCTGACAGGCATCCAGACGTTCCTAAAATTACTAGGCTATTACAGCCTGCTCCATCAGACTGATTCTCTCAACTCCAAGTCTCTTCAGTGTCTGGTTCCTAAAGATGCAGTGCGTCTCCCCACACAGAGGCATCAGGAGGGCTGGCTGAAGCAGTACTTCCTGCTGAATGCTGCCTCTCTGCTGCCTGTGCTGGCTCTGGAGGTCAAGGATGGAGAGAGAGTGCTGGATCTGTGCTCGGCTCCTGGAGGAAAAGCTCTGGCTGTGCTGCAGGCAGCGAACCCAGGTACGACCCTGCATGATTACTACAGCCAGTTTATATAGTTATAGGTTCGAAAGCATATACAGCTATTGAGGGAACATACAGTGGTGTACTATTTACAGTAGGACAGGCACATACACTTAACACCGTTTATAGCTTGTTACAAAGAAGCAGTGGAAAGTCACATACACGAGTAACAAAAAAGTCTCTAAACACCTCAACCGAGTTTGAACGCCGCAAATATGAGCTAAAGCGCAAGCACGTGTGTAACGATAAGGTACGTATACACACACACACACACACACACACACACACAAATGAGGGACTGTGGCTCTTAAACTGTTGAGGTTTACATCTGTTTACAGCTGCAGCATAAAGTTTCCTATTGGAATTTATTATAATTGTTAAGCCCTTGGTTACTGAACTTTTTTCATATAGACATTAAATGTAATTACTTGTAATTAAAAGGTGGGTGAAATTATGATGAGTTTCATTGTGTTTAACAAAACCTTATGGCATCTTTTAAGCTTTAAATTTAAGAGTATAGGATCTTGGTGTAACAGCACACTCCGCTCACTATTCGATTCACAATAGTGAGTTAACGATTGTACTTTGGGACTTTTGGGAACTTTACAGTAATACAATTATCTAAAAGGTCAATCCCAAGTTGAGCAAGCCCAGGGCGACAGTGGAAAGGAAAAACTCCCCAAGATGGTAGGAAGAAACCTTGGGAGGAACCAAGACTCAACAGGGGACAACAGGGGACAACAGGGGACCCATCCTCCATCCTCCCAGATGTTAATTAGACAAATACTAAATGTATATTAAATTATAGGAAAATTAGTTTAAAATAAATAACAAACTATTAATAAAATGTAAATTAGTAGTAGAAAAAAACAAATAATAGTAATAATTCAAATTATAAAACAAAATTCATTATATAATGAGTCATTAGAGGGAGGTCCTTGTGGGAGTCATTAGAGGGAGGTTGCTAGTGAGGGCAGCTTCGGTCTAGGAATGAAGTAAAAAAATACTAAATAATTTCAAACAAGTGTTGTCAACAGGTGATTGTAATCATAATTTGGTAGAAAAAAACAACAACCATGGAAGGTTGAGTCTTTGAGGAGCAAAGATAGGCATATATTCTTATTTGTCAAGTAATTTGTGAGGAAAAAGTATCAAGAACCACCATTTAACAAAAATGATTTTTGGTCTTTGTGGAAGAAATTAAATCAATGTACTCCAGAAGGTGAAAATTACTATTCAGGCTTTTGTCAGCAACAAGTTTAAATGCCAGACACTATCACAGGATGGAGTTCTGTCATTGCCCTTGGCAAAGGTCATTTACACTTGATGTACACTGAGATTTTAGAGCAACAGGCATCAGGATGATCTTTTTCATGTATTTTTCAACAAGACAATGTCAAACAAGATAAATAAACAAGGACTGAAATATGTAATTTCCTTCCAATCTTTCTTAGAGGAATTTTCCCAAATGTTAAAAGAGTAGGTGAGAAATAGCAGGTATGATTGCTTCAGACAGCGTTACAAACTAATTTTGCACAAATTGTTTGAAACAGGAACAACGAGGTTTCATAATGAGTGAGAGTAATGTGGCGGAAACCATCCATCGCATTCAAGAATATGAATACAAGGGTGAAACTGGGGAAACAGTTTCTGGACAACTATCTTATTTTCTGGTATGAGATGGAGTGTTTGCGCAGAGAAAGCCCGGAGAAGAATTCCAACCATACTGCTCTAAGCATTCTTGCAAAACATAAATGTAAATGTTAACGTCTGGGGCTATGTTGTTCTATATGCAAACTAAGGAATTATCCAAGTAACTGAAGTGCAAAAAAGAAAAATAAAGTATGGGAATATTTCTGCAAGAGCCCTGATACTCTGGAGAAGAATGGACCCAAATTTATTAGTTGAAACCAGTAGGCAATACCACTCTGTATTTAATGCCCAGATGCTGTCAATAAGTTCTGAGAAATAAAAAATCACAAACTAATTTCCTAACATCTATGTGATCTTGAAAGCCACTTTAACTGTTCTATTTTCAAACAATTTATTGTTGGATAGTTGTTCACTTAAAAATGTTAAATGTGGTATCTTTCTGTAACATCAGTGCTACTGGGCAACATAGGTGGTAAGTACCGCAGTTATTAATGACTTTTAATGATAGTCAACAAGCATGTGACATGTTTTAACTTCAGTGTTTTATCATTTATTGTAGTCTCCTTCTTGACCCTGTGACTGCAGTGGAAATATCACAATGGAAAACGCATCACAAACTGGTTTTGCAAACATGAATATTAGTTCAGAGCTCTGCAAGGGTGCTTCTTAGATCTAAATCCAATAGAACACCTTCAGGATGTGGTAGAACGGAAGATTCACAATATGAAAGTGCATCTACGAAATATGCAAGAATTGTGTGATGCAACATGGAGCAGTACCTTCAAAGGACTGTTTCCAACATCTTGGGGAATTTATGAAGAGTTACGGATGTTTGGAAAGCAAAGACAAGCACCGCCCAATATTAGTATAAAATTCCTAATAAAGTTTTCAGTGAGGATATGCAGTTTTGCATTTGTGAGTTTTGGTGGAGGATTGGTCAAAAGTGGAGACAAAGGGGAGTAAAGGAACACACAAGAAGACACACCTAGTATGGAGAATAAACAAGGTGTTATCATATTGGGCATATAGCCTTTAGTGACCTATTTTACCACTAGAGAAACTGCTTGTCATATCGTACCTGACCTAAGATCCATCAAGAAATTAGGGTTGGATCTTCAGGAGAATTCAGGGGAAGGCAGAGAAAGTCAAGCATTTATTAATATCACAATATGCACTTTGGAAAGTCATCCTAGGATAACACGGATCTGCAGAAAGAATGAATTCAAATAAATTCTGTAACAGACATTGTTACATTCTTACATTCTGTCACTTAAAAATTATGCTGGTTGTGTGATTTTTCATAATATTACAAAACTATATTGCTAAATGTAATATATTAATATTTTTTGTTTGACAAAATAGTCTTTGATCACTTCTTTTAAGAATGTAATCAGTCATCTTACGTCAGTTTAAGGCCCTGCTCTCGACTGGGGACTGTTTATACCTGCAACCATCAATACTTTTTTTTAAATTAAAAATCCAGAACAGAACAGGCTTGGGTGCTCAAATTGGGTGCAGTGGTGTTTTAATGAAGGTATTCAGCAGAGAAATTTGCTGGCCACAATGTGAAACACAGTCAAAAGCCATCTTAACTCAGTCATTAAAGCATGAGTAACTCTTAGAAATTGAGGGTGGTACATCAAGCATAGACAGAAATATTCGCATTTCTGTCCCAGTGTTTTGCATATTATGTTGTTTTAGTTTTTGGTTTTGTTCAAAACATAATAATATGCTTTTTCTTACATTAATATATTATTTTAGTGAGTCATATTTGTATAATTTTTCATTTACATTTTAATATTTGTGTAGTCAAAACGATATTTATTATCCTGAAGTACTAATTGGCTCTGAAATACCATTTGGAAAGTTGTGGGTTCAAACTTTAATTCTGCCAAGCTTCCATAGTTGGACCCTTGAGTAAAAGTGCTTAACTATCAACTGCCAAAAAGTTCAATTTTAAGGTTCTCTGGAAAAGAGTTTCTACTAAAAGCTGTATATATAGAAAACTGCTGAAATACAAACATTTCTATTAGTACTTTTTAAACAGTTATCATATGAGTAGTCATTTAAAAAGTAAAGGGCAGATGAGAGCATAGTTACTTACGTGTTCTATGTATTTCACTTAACTAGATATGAAACTAATAATACTTCCAAATCAGGATAGCCCATAGAAGGAGACAAGTAGTTAAAATGTGTATTTGGATCTTTGTTAAGAAACAATAACATTTGCACTGCAACATGATTACTACTACAGTAACTACTTGAAGACCAAAGAAGATCAAGGAGTGATGAGTTAGAATAGAATTTAAATTGCCCAATGCGACAGTGTGAGATGGTACTGGACTGTGGTACCCTAATGATGAATGGACTGGACTTCAAATGAGAAGGTTCAGAGGCTATATCTCATCTCCACCAAGCTGCCAAGTTGGATCCTTAAGCAAGGCACTTAACGCACAGTTATTTGCCTTAATTGTAATTGCTAACACTGTGTCAGATGCCAGTTCCTCTGGATAAGGGTATGTGCTAAATACCTGAATGTAGAATGTATGAAGAGTAGTATAATACCTTGGCTTCTGTCCTGAATAAGCATTAATGCTAAGCTGACATTAGATAAACAAACAAACAAACACGAAGAGTAACATAAATTTTAGAATAACAGATAAAGGTTGTAACTTCTGCATTTGCTTTAGGGCCTAGTCACAGGTGTACAGGAACTCATCCATAGCAGCATAAACACACACACACAGATAAGCCATTAAATCCAGCACTCATTATAAACAAATGGTTCTGGCTTACTGCCTCGCTGCCACTGATCATTAGCTTTGAATTGCCATGCTAAATGCCTTGCAGCTGTCAGCATGCTACCATCCACCATAAAGATGCTGAAACTGTGTTCCGGTTTCCTGTAGCAGTCCTTAGTTTGCATTTGTCCAAGGGTTTTGGAGACAGCCTTTGGTACTTCTGCTTCAGCTTCTGAAACACACTTAAATAATGCAGCTAGTGACCTTCAACACAAAGTCAAAAGTAACAATGCCAGCCAGTGTGAAAGCAAGCATATATTGATGTAGAGAAGCTACTGTATTTCTAGTTAACAAGAAAGTATTGCATTCGATGACCTTTGAATGGAGAAATCTTGTCTCTTATATGAAACTACACCAATGTTTCAATGTGCATATGATGCCACAGCTGTCCAAATGTTTAATCTGGGTTTTGAAGAACAATACAACATATTCACTCACTTTCTTATCTGCCTAAAGGTTCACAGTCAGGTTCATAGTCAGTGTGTAGTTGAAAATCCAAGACATCATGTGATAACTTGAACTCTGTTTCAAGTGTGATCAAGCTAATGTTATTGTACATCTCTCTTTTTTAGTGTCTCTTTGCTGTCTATTTCTGCTTTGGTTGTGTCTAATTCTGGCAGTGATGTCTTGAGTGCGCTCATCCAATGCAGAAGCACTACTGCACCATGCATATCACTCCAGACATTGTCCTCAAGGAACAAGCACTACTATTTTTAGCAACTGTCATCCTCACAATGCCTTATTTCTCTCCTGACAAAACACACATGCTCCTCGCAGTTAACACAGAACAATAGTGAGTCTCTGTGCATACAAATGGCACTTACACCGATTGAATATACTGAATATTAAATAATAACCCCTAATAATCTAATGAAAGTACTACACTCAAGTGTGTCAGCACACGACTTATAGTACTGCACAAACTGAGTAGCTTTGAGTAACAGTGATAGTGCATATTAATATAAATTGACAATGACAAAAATATCTTGGTCATCCTGTAGTAAAACTACACCAAAGCTATGCATTTAATAAAATGCATTAAAAAAAATAATGCAGCCACATTTTTGCAGTTAGGATGATGGTACTGAGGCCACTACAATGATCACCATCTCTTACATAGTCATCTCTAGTGAGCCTCTAGAGGCTGTACTTAATGCATCAACATTTCTGACTCCTAATGAAACAGCCATTTTAAGTAAGTGACCCACAGATCAATGTGGTCATTAGCATCAACCTCAAAGTATCAGGCACTAAGTGTACACAACAGTTTTAGCCTTTAATTAAGGTGCTTCCTCATGCCATTAAGGTTTACAACCATGGCGAAGCATGCAAAGCACTGGGAAATGCTGACTATCTTTAGCATGACTATGACATCTTGCCAAAAGACAGTGAATATTGGGTTGCGTGGAGGTGCTTAATTAGGCCTGTCTTAGAGGCATATTTGAAGCCATTCCCAGAACTAATAATGTAAATTAAGGGCTTTGCTTCAGCCAGATTCGTAACAGAAGACATAATGCAGAGATTGGTGCTACTAGTCTGCACACTACTAGAATACTCTTATTAATACTATTTTTAACTATATTTCTATATAAGTATTACAATACTCTATTGGTGTTTTTGCAGTGTTAAATTGAATTTTTGTTTGCCTTTGTTTAAACATCCCTCAGTAGTACAAACAATTTTATACAGAAGCAGTGTAGTTTTTAAAATACTGTGATTTGTCTTAAACTATTTATGGAATAGTATGTGCATATCTTAACACTGATATCACCTCTGAAGTTCCGTAGTTTTAATGCAATCACATTTGATGATTATGTATGTTGAGCAAATCCTGCTGTGCTAATGCTCATATGTGCCAGTAGCGCTCCTATTGTAAACCAATAATTATTTATTTTGTAGTATTTTGGTTTGGAAAGCAGACTTATTAATCCAAAATCCAAATTCATTAATGTTCTGATTTCTTTTACACATTTTTCTTAAATAACATTTCTTGTGCTCTTCCCTATATGCTTCAAGGTTTGATGTGGTGTTTGATCAGAGATGCAGACCTCAGTTGTAATGAGTGGTTATTTGATTTACCTTTTTATCAGCTTGAACTAGTCATTCTCTTACTTCTGGTATTAACATGGCATATCCAGATAACTGGCATTAACTGGATTTTGTCCTCCTTTTACATCATTCTCTGTACACCTCAGAGATGGATTTCTGAAGAACTCAGACTTGCCCATCTAGCACAAGCAATCATGTCATAATTAAAGTCATCTTTATTTTTTCATTATGATGCTGAGTTTCAACTTCAGCATGTATATCTTGCAAGTGCACTTAGTTGCTTAAAACTCAGTTTAGTGTAAGACATGACTCGTATAGCGTATATAGTTTCTGAAACAAGAACTATTAAGGATAATTACTTTTGTATCATCAGCTTGCCCTTTTGCAGACAGACAAGTGTGTGAAAAGTGGTCATTAACCTGATTTATTGAACTCTATATTGAGTTATGAATGCTATGACAACAGAGAAGTGGGAGGCATTTGCTAAAGGTTAGAATCAGGATGATATTTAAGAATTAATCTGCATTTGAATAACCAGTGTTATCCTAGTCAATCTGATAATATTATTTTGGATTGCATGGAGAACAAAAACAGTACTACAAGTAAGACAACTTAGAAATAAAAAGTATGAAAACATAAGCACTGAATTATTTTCCATACCCAACTAACTCAGTTTAAGGTCATGGGGGATGTAATCACAAGGCAGTGCACACACACATGCACACACACAAACACACAGGCACTTTACAGACACAATTTGACCTAACACATGTCTTTCTAATTTGGAAGGACACCAGAATAGCCTGAGGAAATCCAACAAGACACAAGATTACATGCAGACTCCTTTCAGTGATCGGGTTGCTGCTTGAACCTTTGTTTCGGGAGCTATTAGGTGACAATGCTAACTACTATATCACCATACTGCCCAAAAACACAAGGATATAAGCGTATTAATGTAAACAACATGCACATTTTTCTAACTCTAGACAGATTCCAGTAAACTGGCAGAAACAGTTTAAGCAATACTTCATATATTTTTAACCCTGTGAGCAGTGGCGGCTGCTGGTCTTGAGAGCGGAAGATCATTGTCAGCTTACATCATAAAATTATCATAAAACCATTTTAAACAAGAGAAAATCCTGTCTACACCCACAGATGTAACTCTAATTGTAGCCACTAATAAAAACAGTTTGTATAGCTGAGGCATTGTACAATCCAACTCCATGTCTTTTAGAAAAAATAAGAAATCACATAGCTTTCCCCTGTTACCCTGTAAGTCATCATTTTAATACAGGACTCGACATTCAAACCTCAGTCTCCCTGAATTAAAGTATTAACCATAACTTTTCAGGGCACTTTGGACTGCATTCTCTGGAAACACATCTTTCGTGTCATCAAACTTCCTTGGATTGATTTATTCTAATTCTAAGCGAAACCTTTTCAAGGTTGAAAAACACAGAGGAATCTATCAAGGATGGCCTTGCCCAGAATCTCTAGTGTTCCTGGGGATCTTAGAATTTGGAGAGACAATGCTTTCTCATGGGCTCATCTCGTGGCTCGGACGTGAGACCTTATGCTTTGACGTAAACAGCTGTCTAATATCATGTGCACTTTGCTAGCTGGGTAGTTTACTCCAGCCAAGCCAACAGTATGAATAATTGACTGAACAAACTAACAAAACGGCTTGACACATGGAAATGTTGAAATTACGTTTAAACTGAAGCAAGGAAATACTATAAGTGTCTTTTATTTGCAGTGTAAGACATGAACAATAAAAATGGTTGGGCATTTCCATTCCTAAAGATAAAATTATTATTTATATCTCAAAATAGCTCCCAATCAAAATGAGATTCAGCCTGATCCTCCAATCATCATTCAGCTCAGCGTCCAATCCAGCTGGGGGAAGTCTGCATTCCAATCACCCCCAGAGATGCTGAGCACCTGAGGGCGGGACAAAATCATAGCATTTCTCCAGTGAGTGTCAAGCTTCGAGGCAATGAAAGAAACCTTTGAACACAAATCTCATTGAAGTGACTTGACGCTTGGTCAAATGCACTGACCATAGAAAACAATTTCTTGAAATCTATGGCATTATGTTACGTATGTGAATGTATATGAATGTATGTGAATGTTAACAAAATCGAGTCAGTCAATCTGTAATAAGTATCTGATTCTGAACAAACTCGTCTTCAGGATGAACGTGTTCTAATGCATTTGTAGTCACTGAAATGTTAACACAACTGTACATATTTAATTATTTAATTTTTTACATTTTAGGGGAAGCTGAGCTTCCATTGCAATCCCAGCTGCTTGTGAGGCCTGACTGTTCCTGTATCATTTTCACACAGGTTCCTTGTATAAGGACATTCACATTTTGTTATTTGTGCGACATTCTTATCCAGGTAAAGGATTGGGCTAGTTTGTAAATAAAAATTACAAGAAGTGCAGAGAAATACAACGAAAAGTAAGTCATTTAGGAGGGAATGCATTCCATGTTATGTGTTCCATGTTGCTTATCCTGATCATGGAGGGATCCTATCCCAGAATTCACTGTTAGGTACATTAATATCGCAGGGTTCTGTCATTCAGCTTGGCGTCTGAACCCAGAAACTCCTCAGAAACTGCTGTTTCCAGCTGCATATCTTTATTTGAAGCTGCTGAAGAAATGGAGAAAGAAGTATTATAACTGAATATGGAAGTTCATTCCAATAATTAAGCACTTAGATCTCACCTAACAAGCACGCTTAGATCACAGAGATGTGCCTTGATGTTGACAGTGGCATATAAATGATTCTTAATATGTTATTTGTAAAAGAACGGATGAGTTTTTTGTTTTAATGAATACAAATAATACGCAATAGGCAATAATTAAAATAAAGAGTGATGACACTGTTCTCCCAAACATGTAAACATGCCTCTCATGCTAAAGCACCAACTCTAGGTGAGTGACATAAATGAGATAGTGGCCAGCTTTTTAAGTGCTGGAGGCATTTTTGTTTCAATCCTAACTGAAATCCCTAAGGAAGCGCAAACTATGTAGACTACAATTTCAGCAGACCTCATTGAGCACAGCTAGAGAGAGCACTATTAAAACTGCTGATTTACAAATCACATTTTATTTATGTTTAGAGCATTTAGCCGACATCCTTGTCCAGAGTAACTTACAGCTAATGCAATCTGAGCAATCCAAGCAACTCTGACTTGGCTCTTTCTTTAGGGTCCCAAAGAGGGAGCTTGGCAGTGTTGCATATTGAATCTTCAATGTTCTAGTCAATAGACCAATACCTTAACCAGTAGTTATAAGGACCACATAGCTTTGCATGCACCATGTGATTTACCATGTCTAACTGTGTATATTAATGTTATACCCATACCGGTGGTATACAAACTTGGGTATAACATCACAGATCTCTTAAATATTCATTGTATCAGTGTTCAAAAGGTTTAATTCACAAAGTTTTACTGTCCCCTTTAAAGGTCTGAAATATTACAGAAATTGATCTAATAACTTTTGGTTGATTTTCCAAAGAAGTTTAAAGAATAACTACTTTTCCACATGTCCAGGTCCTCCTTATGAGCTGACACTACCACAAACATATGTATAAATTTGTATTTCAAATATAACACATTTGGGGCCACACACACTCTCTATCATTCAGAAAGGAGGCACAAATTAACTTCCGGTGGTGAACAAATTTTGGCTTTTATTTTTTATATTTTGAACATAAATTTTGTCATTTTTAAAATTAATTTATGTTAATGTTTTCGTATTAACATCTTTTCAACAGCGCTGAAAGAAAATCCACCCATAATGTAATCCAAAGTTCTGAAATACAACAAAATTCCACAGAACTGTTTACCTTAAAGCTAAGACATTGTTTTATTATTTTATTTTATTGTATTATATTATATTTTTATTTTATTTACCTGAGTTTTTCCATTAACACCTCAGCCAGAAGGGATGTCCACTACTAACAACTACTCCTGCACAATACTCCTCACAATGTTGCACAATGCACAATGTTCTAGCTATTTATTTATTTTTATTCAGCAGTAGACCTAACTAAATGAATTTGAATCAGAATTGGGTTGCTCCTCATTTTGTTTTTTAAAAAAAGAGCATCCACTATTTTGAGAAGACTATGCACTAGATACTGAAAAATGGCTGGGGGGATTCCATTTTTTATCCACTGAAATGTACTGGCACAGTTGTCGGCCATGACAAAGCATGCAATTCTTGTGCATATTTTTGTGTTTCAATGGTTATAAAGGTAATAACACAGTAAAGAGTGTTCGGATGGCGATTGTGCGAGCGGTTGTGTTGTCTACCTCTTTGTAGCTGGGCTGTTGTTGCCCTAGACTTTTCCACATCAATAAACACGACATTCTACAGCTCTCTAGCTGGGTAGAAGTTTCAAACTTAGTGTAAACCCCCACCTTTGATTGCGACTTATTAAATGTCAATGAGTTCATCACAGTACAACCTATTTTCCTCCAAACATTTTCAAATGTTTGATTTTATAGACTAGTAAGTGGATTAAAAATGCAAACCCACACATTCAGAATGTCCTTATGCCCATACATAGTATAAATCACTCCAGTTCTGGCTGGTGTTTACTCTATAACAATATTCTACGTTAGAATTGCACTGTTTTACTCTTTTGCTGTTAACAAGATAAAATGTGTTTGTGACTACGCTTTAGTTGGAATGCACAATATGAAAGTATGTGTAATCAATTTTAAACTGTTTACATAACTGAATCAATAAAATTACTTAAGACTCTTAACAGCTTTGTCCTCAACTTGTTAAAACTCTAAATTCAAAGGATGTTAACGACATCAACACACTGTGTTCACATTTAGTGCTACTTTCTAATAAAATAAACTTATTGGTTCATTTGGAAATTCTGGCTCTGTTTGAAGTTCTTGTGAAGTGGAGTTGTTCTAGGAACTGGGAAGACAAAGAGGGGATATTAGAAAGTGATCTTCTAAGGGAACTGGCATGGCCTAGCAAATTGTAATGGTGTGCTTCCTCAGGCTGTTTCAAGCTCGAGAGAAAGACCTACAATAGCTTACATCACTGTTCCCAACGAAGACACACAGAGCTATTCAGATTATTGTACTCACATCACTGCAGGCAGGCATTTGCAGAGTTTATGGATAAGCCACCAGCTTTTCAGCCAGATGACAAAACAATTAAATTTCCTCACAAAACAGCTGGCCCTGATTTAATTCATCCTTAAAAGCATGAAATAAAAAAAAATACTGTCATGGTTGACAAGGATGAGCTTAGGGAGAGCGACTTTAACATTTCAAATGGAAACATAACAATGCAAAGTAACCACACAACAAAAGTACACTGTTTCATTAGTAGAATGTCTTAAAAGTATGCCATTTGCATTGTTTATTAATTACATTAACTAAACAAATAGCTATGAGCTATCATGTTTACCAATCATTACCTTGTCTGCGGCATATCTGACTTTTTAAAAACTTATAGCTGTCTATTACCACATGAGAAAACAAAAACAAAATGTCCCTGACTTAAAGAATTAGCTGCTCAATATTTTGGAATAATGTAAGATGTAGTCAACCAGTGGGATGATTCAAATTGTAAATTAAATTTAGCAACAATTTACAGGAAACTTGCCAAAATAAACTGGGTACGATGACGCCCATGGTTGATGTAGTCATAAATAAACAGCTTGTGGCTCTTAAATGAAATGGGTTGATCCAACAAGTTGCAAAGCTCTTACAGAATCACAATAAATTACTCCCCTAAAATGAGCAACCACTGCAGTCCATTTTAAATGGACAGCATTTCTGATTATGTGCAGGGATCTCAAAGATTCTGTAGGACAGGCAAGTTCAGTACACTGGAGAATCAAGCACACTACACTCCATAGCCATTTTTAGCAGTGATGAGCCACAATGACAGGCCTGGACAAAATTCATTTAAGACATTTAAGTTTAAAGGCTATATATATGCACTGTGACAGGTCTTCAAATAGACATATTATCCAGTAATATTCCTTACTATTTCTATTCCTTTAAAATTCTCTAAATGTACATATACATTTTTGATAAAGTCAATATTTGGGAATCTTTTGAAAATGTTGATAAAGCCTGAGCCGTTTGAAGCCGTTTTCTACTGACACACAAGTACAAAAGCAAAAAAGATAATACAAATCTAACATACCCAAAACGTTTTACTGTCTATAGTAGTTTGTTAAATGTTAATGAAGCACTAGCAAGTCGATTAACGGCAGAGAAAACTAGTAATGACTTTGAGAAATCCTATAATTGCCCAAACACAAGCACATGGCAACTTTCACATATACTTTAAAATGTATCTATTGAAATGTGAACAAATGCAACATATGTGAAATATTGTGTTTATTTATTCTTTTTTTATATATTTTG
The DNA here is from genome assembly GCA_034779995.1 of Parotocinclus haroldoi. NCBI lineage: Eukaryota > Metazoa > Chordata > Actinopteri > Siluriformes > Loricariidae > Parotocinclus > Parotocinclus haroldoi. Next base: position 13,366 of record JAUZST010033750.1, on the reverse strand, counting down.
AAATTAAGCAAAACATGCAATTCTTCCTAAAGAAAAAAAGGAAAGATGACAGAATACTGAATTTAGGTGCAATATGTCAACAGTAGGTGCTTCCACACACAGAGCAGAGGATTTAAATGGCACTGGGGCTGCCAGCATGGTAGATTAAAGCAGGTGTCAGAGCCAAATTCCAAAACAACTTTGCTCCTTTATGCCTAATAAATCGTCCCTAAACTCTCCGAAAAATATATATTGCTTTCACATGAATTCATAACCAACTCATCTACCAGGACATATGCAACACTTCCTTGGCCAGTCCTGTCAGTGCGGACAGCCATTCATCCCCTGCCTACCTACCTCATGCAGCTTAGCAGAAGCATGGAAATTATAGTGAGATATGGTTATACACCTAGCCCAGTCAGCAAAATGAAAATTAACTGTGTGAATAGTTTGTGTATGGGCAGAAAGTTTCATCTCCTCTAGGTTGCACATTTTCAGTGTGTGTGGCCTGGCGAAAATTCATACTGACAGATCCTAGTTCTGTCTGTCTGTCTATCTGTCTGTCTATTTTTTTTTTCCAGGTCAACCTCTTGAGATTCAGAGTTCTCTTGAATTGGGAGTGGGTATGTAGTAGCACAAGAAGATCTGGGCTGCTTCTTTGTGAGCATGTGTTAACATTAATATTAAAAACGTCTTTTTATATTACATATTAAAAATGTTCCTGTTCTTGGTAATTAGTTAACTTTAATTCTTACACGTATCACTTATAAATCACCCTTTCTCAGTTTGTACATGGGCTTAGATAACAAAAGATAAGCTGCTTTGACACAATGCTCCATTGTAAAAGTGCTATAGAAATAAATCTGACCTTCCATTAGTAGTGTTAAACAGTGTTACAACACAGCAATAAAGAAACAGAGTAGACACATGCACTGACTAAACAACTTATCTGTTGGATGTGTCTCCTGAATTTTTCCTTTTGTGTTATTTGTACAATAACACAATAACACATAATTTGCACATAATATTTCCACCCGTTCACTTATATACAGTATGCAAGTACTAAACTTTAACTATAACTCTAACCCCAATCTTAAACAGAAAATGACACAATTTTAGCCTATTCAAAACAGTTGATATTATTGTAGTTATTATTGAAGTTAATTATTTTATTATTATTTGTTAAAACCAAGGCAAATGGAAACCTGTATGTGGTTGAGCTACAATATCAATAATTTTTTTTGATAAATTTAAATTTCATGTGACAAATTTAACTGTCACAAAAAAACTGTTTTTTTCATGGACGACTTGGCATTATTTCATGGAGAGATACTCATTCATTGATATCAACTGAATAACGCGTACCGTCGCAAATGAGCCACGGTTTCTCTGGCAACTCTGCATCCTCCCCGTCACCATGGCAATGGCAGGCCAGTTTACGGTCGGCTCGCTTTTACGCAATGGCTCATTGCGCAGTAAACACACAGCGTCATCGCACATATCTGCGAGTGTGATCCGAATATTTATTGATTAGCTTCTTACCCGAACTCGAGCTGAGTGCGTAAAGTGATTCCACAGGGTCGCCTACCTGTAACATTACAGCGCGGTGATATCATCAGCTCACTGCATGCTACACACACCGAGTGAGACAAGGGATACGTGGCGATTTTTTGTCAATGTATCTAAACACAGAAAGCCAATAGGCACAATTGGCCACCGTTATGCAACTTGGCATAAGGAGTGCAAGAGGCAGGGCACTCATAACAAAGCCTATGTTGATTTTCTGTGTGTTCACAAGCCTGGAAGGACAATGCAATGAAGTGGGGGGAAGGGGTGGGGGTGAAAGACCACAGTCGCTTCAAACCGGTGGATGTCATGTAGAGGCAGTGCACGAGCATCGCAAGCCTCTCCTCTTACCCTTGGAAGCATCCTTTTCTTCTTTAGACTTCGCCACCTTTGCGCTCATAGATCCCAGTTTGACGCGTAAATCCCTGAATAAAACTGGAACCCAATGCCCACTTCCACTTCTACGAGATCCTTGGCAAATCCAAAACAAATGTACCAGGCGATGAGATAAAGATTCTGTAATGAAAAGAGTGACGATCACCTATTTTGTAATATGTTTCATTTTTACACAAATGTGATCTAGGCACACGCGCTTTATTGTATCGCTTAATTGGAGCACTCATTTGCGAATGCAGCTTTTGAGCGAACAAAGCGCCGAGTTTCAAAAGCGCATTGGTAACCAATCACAACCACCTCAAATGGCTTCCAGTAGCAAGTATCCTACCTTATCCCGTGCACATTGCCTCCTACATCAATGCACATTGACACAAATACAAGGATCCGCCGTGAACGTAGCGCCTTTCCATCTGAACCACGCGCCGTCTCTCCTCTGTAGCCAAAGCGAGTGAACAAAAAGCGGAACACAGAAGGAGAGAGGGGGGTTCCACCGAATGTCAGCCTACGCAAGCTGTGACACATGAACCAAAAAAACGAGGAACCACCTTCTAAAACTACAAAAGAGATGATGCCATAGACTATAAATGGCTTGCAATACAGGGTACTGCTAGGTGCAAAACTGCAATGACGCATGGAATTTAATGTCTTAGAAATTCAAAGATATTCAACAGGGTGTCTTGTAAGCCCATAAGAAACAGTGCCCACATTGAGTGAGATATGTATATTCATTCTTATCCTCATTATTGTGGAATGTAATACAGTCAAACCTAACCACGTTATGAATATTTAAATGAAGGATCTGGAATGCTGCTGCAAAAAACTCTATAGGCTATATGGTATTACTGACATCATATCCATTTTACATAAACCCAGTTGTGCATCGTTTTCTACGCAAAAATTAACATATAAAAAGCGTCCACATGTCTCTCAAACATCTTCAGAACAATAAATAATGGAAGAAACATAAACCAAATGCCTGTAGTTAAGATAAACCAAAGAAAAAATCTGCACATTTAATCTTGCACTTGTTTGACTATTATGAAATTGTTGGAAAACCCATGACATGACATCATTACTGACAAAGCTAAAAACACAGCCAGCCTAATGTGTGTTTTCCCACAGGAAAATGTGAACGTGAAAAAAATAGTAGACATTAAATTTTACTTACCTCCTGGCCTGTAAAAAAGTACTTTGAATGTTGTTATAAAATGCTTTATTTTGCTTCCTTAACACTGCAAATGACTGCAGCTGAAAACAACTTTTTCCCCTGTCAGCATTTCATACTAACTGAATAATTCTCTGCGCTGTTCTTATCTCTAACGTCTACTGCTCAAAGAGGAGTTGATGAAATCCCGTCTGAAAACTCTGTGTACATCACCTGACTCAGTTAATGATTTGTTTTTGCCCACCCCCAGGCTGCTTTGTTGCACGTGCTATAATTTTTAGTGGTAACTGGACTCTTCCTGGAAGGGTATTGCTTGCCACAATCGGCAACTGGCAGCACTGGAACAGAAATTCTAGCTTCATATGAAATTGGGTATAAGAAAACCCAAGCTAAATAAATAAAGGACACATTATCCATATTACAAAATTCTTATGAAATTTGGAAAGGAATTTAAAAGAACCGCATGAACCAAGCCATTTTTCTTAATAGATTCACAACACTGAATCTAAGTTGTATCATCGGCTCCTTGCAGACACATCACCTGTAAGTAAATCCCCTCCAACTTTTCAACATCCTTTCCCAGACCCATCTAACATGGTGGAATGGTATAAAGGGTAAAAAGAATCTCGAAATAACCTTTAATCTACTTGCAATCTTAATGTGCATGGACCTTATGCAACAATATATAATTCAGTTTTACCATTAAATGTGTTAACAAAATACTTGCAAGTTAGCACAAATATGTTGAGCAATTGATACTGGGGCGTTCCAGCACATTCCAGCTACAGTTTCTTTGGGAACAAGTCGACCTTTAATATCCCAGAAAATACATACCATTCCTTGCAACCTGAACCACACCAAGGCTTAAATGTTTCAGCCTCCTTAAATATTCCAAGCAGTCGCAGTTCTAGGGAAGCTTGTACTCACAGAGGCACTGGCCCCCGCTGGGCCCTCCCTAGAATTGCCACTGCTTGGCATGTTTTATAAGGCTGAACTGTTCAGTGTATTTGTGCTAAATTGCAAGTATTTTGTTAACACATTTGATGGTAAAACAGAATTCAATCTTCATGCCCCCAATCTTCAAGTGGGAAACACACAGCAACTATGCACATTTTGGTAGAAAGTTGCTGGCCCATCTAATATAACCACTGCTCCCACTAGAGGTCTAGAACTGCCACTGGTGACAAGCAGACATTAGCAGAATCCTGAAGTACACACTGTCATGTAAAATATTTCTATGGCAGCTTCTCTTCTCTTTTTCTATCCCATTTTCCTTGCATTTCCACAAGCATTTTGCATGCTAACATTGTCATCTGCCAGCAACATCTCTCCTTTCATTTGATTTGGTCAACTGAGAAATCAGTAATATTTGCTCTCTGTAAATGTTATATTCTTTCATGGATTACTTGGTTATTATAGAGCAATCACCTCAGTCTATTCCTCAAAATTACTCCTGTTAGAATCCTGAAATACCATAGGATTCTATTCAATTTCCTGGATCTTCAGACCACATAACATTCCCCCTATTTAAATTTCCCTCCTTCTCCGGTACAGTCAATATTTGTGTGCAAATATAACTGTGGGCACATGGGCACAGAACATCTGGTTGCTGTCTTTTGTCCTCCAACAAGGGGGAACGAGCTTTTGTCTGCACTGACCATTTGCAGATAAGCACACACATTTCTCTTATTTATTTATTTATTTTTATTGCACATTTAGCAAACTTAGATAAAGTAAAATATAAAAGCTTTCTGATTCTATTATGTGGTCATTCAATTTATCACGAATGCACTATTGAACTATTAAGTTCTAGTTGATGTCCATGCCCCTTGCGAGGAATTAACTAACAACCTTCAGATTAAGAGACTTGCTCCTTACGAGTAATATATGGTTGTCCTCATTACATTCTAAAGACAGACACAATTTCTGGTCCAACCATAAACCAAAAGAACAACATTTATCTGGAAGTAGCTCCGCCACAACAAGAGGGGGCAAAAGAGCACTTAAGTACAAAATTTTCAGGACCAGAAATATTGCTATTACTTGCTTACATGTTTAATTTTGCAATGCAACACCACTAGCCATTGTTTACTAGCTGTTTGTGATTCATTAGCATTTTACAGAAATATATGTAATATATAAAAGCAAAATTAGTGGATTGTTACTGATTGTTATAATCAGGAGTTTTTTCACATTATTGGAAAACGTTTCTAGTTTCTATAGGTTTATTTACCTTTTGTGTCCTTGGACACAGATCTGGGGTCACACATTTCAAAGTCACCTTGGTACGTGGGTAGGAGACAAAAAGCAGGTCATATAACCCATTCATGTACAATACAACAAAGTGATGTTTAAAAGCATGTCTCCTTTTTCAGAGAAACTAGCAATGTCACACCATCATCACTGTAGTAAGTATACTTCATTGCTACTCAGAGGTCATTAAAGGGTTACTGAATAAGAAAGAGGCTAGTTTTGTGATAATTCCCAGCAATTTATTTGATGCATTATAAAGCAATTAAACTTTTTACACTGACCAGTCCTGAGAAGCAAGTGGTTCCATAATCTCCAGATGTCCCAGGTTTAGTCCCGACCTTGGACCCGTTGTCCCCTGGTCCATGTGCATTTACTCTGGGTACTCTAGGTTCCTACATTCCAAAGACATGCGTCTCTCTAAACTTACCCAGTATATTTGTGTCTAATTAGAACATTGCTCCTGCCCTAAATAGCGGTTGCTGATATATATCACATGCTGATGTGATATTAAATAATCAAATAAATTCACAAACCAACCAGTCCTGTGAGTAATGATGAGTATGTTTGGGTAGAGGTTTTGCCTCCTATTTATATTAATGTGTATACCAATATTGTAGTAATATTACCTAATTTATGCTATGTAACAATGTTACTTAGTGACCCAGACCTGAAAATCTGCGATATAGCAATTGTATAGTGACATCAACATGATCACCTGCTCTATTACTAGCTGCATAGAGGCATTAGCCTGACAATTTGCTGGGTAATACAGTTGCATAGTGAAAGTTATGCTGAAGTGGCATGGGCATGAATATCTGCTGCATAGTACTGCTAAATAGTAAAATAAGAATGCAACTTGCTATTTGACATACTGTATATGTATACTCACCCGAATACCTGCTCTTTACAACTGTGTCATTAGTTATGTCTGCAAAAACATACACAATTGCAAAGCAAAATAGCAACATTGACCTAAAAATGTAATACTGTGAGATTATTGCATCAATATGTAAACTTGTTATTTAACATAGTACCAATCAAAGTATCACAAAGACACATTGTGTGACACTGGTACCTAGCGATATTAATCTGAAAACATGCTCTACACTGTTACATGTTAGACTTAAAAGGCTACAGTATAAAACTTTTACATTTGTCTCCAAATAAATATCTGCTTTATAGCACAGTAACATAGTAACTGACTCTGTTTCTAACAAGAAACATCATGTATAGTCATTGTGAGTGATGTATAATTGCTGTTTGCTGTATAATTGTTGCATATTAACACCAATAAAATGATGTGCTGTATAATACACATGATGACATTGCCATATAAACATAACCTAAGGAAAACCTCATTACATCCATCTTGTTTTGTTGCATAGTGGCATGAACGTGTTTTTAAAAAAGTCATCATCACTGTGGAAAAATTATTCATCAGGTTTTTACACAGATGTCACTATGTAACATTATACAGAAGGCATTTTTGTTGATGGCACCACTATGGATCTGTTTTCATATCTATCATATAACTGATACTGTTACATTGTATCCGCAACATAAATACCTGCTCAGTAGCATTCTTGCATAATGATACTGACATGAAAATCTAATGTTTGACTCTAAGGTTATACCCACTGACAAAAAAAATTATGCAGTTATTTCCCTGCTTGACTATAAAAATACTCTCAATTTCTTCTTTTGTGGAGCGTACCTCTTGGTAAGGGAACATGCACTGCTAAAAATGCCTCTATGAAGCGCTCTAGTTTGAAGTTTGTCTAGTTGACAGACTTTGAGAGGGGACGCATCATTGCCAAGAGCTTACCAGAAGGAAATTCACTGTCATGGTTCCCATTCCATGACTTGCCATTGATAGCCAGCCACTATCACCTTCATTTGCAGTGGTGTCATCTTTGACGAGAATCAAAGAAATTGTTTCCCAGGAATGTCTCCACCAGATTGCAACACTTACTTGGCCTGCCTGATTTATTGTCAATTGAGTGTTTATGGATGTGTACCAGTGTGCAGGATCAATAGGCCCAGCTGCAACATCAGTAGGTAAAAGTGCAACAGGACACCATTTAATGTCTCCAAGCCCAAACGTATCAAATACAGGCTAGAGGTGGACAAACACAGTAACCAAAGTCTCCTTTCAATTGAAAGGTGCTTTTATACACACACATATATATTTTAATTTCGATTACAGCAACTTGTGTATTTAGTGTGTATGTAGTGTATTTACACTGACACAAAAACCTTTCGTGTATAGCACAAGCATGCTACCATGAAAACCTCCTGTATAATTCTGTTAACTAATATAATAATAATATGAATATAATAATAATTATTATAATATGAAATAATATATCTACAGAACACTTTTACATAGAGGTGCTCAATAATTTGAATAAAATATAAGGGAGTACCACACTTACATAGGCTTTATATTTGGTGAGTAAGAGTCTTGCGTCATGTAAATAAAACAGGTGAGAAAAAGCCATATTCTGTGATAATTGCTGCACTGAAGAACACATGGTATTTCAAGATACTGGTGCATGTTCTTGCCATCATTTTCATAAAGGTGGATTTCACTTCAACTTGAATAAACAGCCGGCTCCTTCCTTGATATTCATTAGAATGTAGAGGGGTATAAGTGATGTCTTTATGGCAAACACAAGCAATTGAGATACAGATGTCTCTTTTTTATATCCAAACGCTTCAGGAAGAGATGCAGATGTCTCTTTTTACTGCAGTATGCACTTCAGCTGTTCAGCATGTACTGGTTATCTGGCATATTGAAAAGAAGTGTAGAAGCTTTTTGGGGCACTTGTGTGTGACGTAAGGAACATGGATAATAAATATGCGTCCTTTGTAACAAGAGGTCATGGAGTTCATCCTGACGCTAATATACAAACGACAGGTTTAACATGAGCAATAAAAGTGCATTCTGCATATCCTCCCTGTGCCAGTTTACTCTGTTTTCCTCCCACAGTCCAAAGGCATGCGCTATGTTAACTGATTATGGCCTAATCTGGGTATATGCACTGCTCAAAAAAGTTACAGGAACACTTATTAATCAGACTATAGCATCATGTCATTTCAACTTCAGGGATATTATTCTTGTCAGTTAAGTAGCTGGCAGTTAACAATGTCTTGATGCATGCGCAATAATTCATGTAGGAAAATCCCAGAAGTTGAATCTGTTCATCTGGACAAACGGTTTTGTGGGAGAAACATTTCATCACTTATCTAAGTGACTTCTTTAGTCTCAACTAGTTGGAAAACGTCTCCAATCATTCTAGTCATTAATGGCTATGGTAATCTGCATATTAAACTGATCATCGGTCCCATTGTTATGGTGCTGCTATTAGTCGTTTTGCTAATGTGCTGTATAGAAGATTGGGGAAGTTTTCCAACTAGCTGAGACTGAAGAAGTCACTTAGATGAGTGATAAAACGTTTCTCCCACAAAACCGTATGCCCAGATGAACAGATTCAACTTCTGGGAACAGTTAACAATATGCACAAGAGGAGCAATAATGAGAGAGCCCCCGAAACAGAAATGGTTTAATAGGTAGACATTTAATAGGTGCACAGATGACATTTTGCCATTCACGTCTTTTCTGACTGATTTTTCACTAGTTCTGCGGTTGGCAAGGGTCAGCGTCACTACTGGTACCATGGCATCATACCTTGACCCTACAAAGGTTGCACAGGTATTACTACTCCTGCAGGATGGCACATCAATACCTGACAATGATAGCAGGTGTGCTGTGTCTCCTAGCACACATTAAGAGTTAAGAGTTTAGAGGGGATTACAGGAAAGGGAGTTACTCTAGGAGAGCTGGACAAGGTTATAGAAAGTCCTTAACCCTTCGGCATAATCTTTATGCAAAGAGGAACAGGATGTGCACTGCCAGAGCCCTACAAAATGACATCCAGCAGGCCACTGGTGTGAATGTGTCTGGCCGAACCGATCAGAAACCCGCTTCATGAAGGCGGCCTGAGGGCCTAACATCCTGTAATGGGTCTTGTGCTCATTACCCATCACCATAGAGCTCAGTTGGCATTTGCCATAGAACATTTAAATGAAAACATGTAATATTTGTATGTAGAGATGAGAGAGTGAGCATTTTCAGCATGGCTGGTCATTCCGTCTGATATCATCTACCACAGCAGGTTCACCGCTGGCAGAAAGAGGAAATACATTTTCAAAGTGTCCATAAGTGTATATTGCAGATATGCATATATGTTGTACAAGCTACCTTAGACATGGAAAATATTTTATTTCAGAAATAAAATTATGTTTAATTTAGCTAAGATTATTTAACAGGACCATTAGCGCATCTTCAATTTCCCACACGTTCTAGTCAACACACCAACCTCCACCACGTACTGAATTAATTAATTTCCTCCATTAATTATGTTTGAAACTGCCTGCTGCTAATAAACATGTCAGTAATGCCAGCAAATAGTATGGAAAATGAAAGCATGTCTTTTGCAAAAAATGTCCTTCATTCTTTTCATTGACATTATTTCATGTAATCACCATAATATACTGGTCAATCATCTATCTTGTGTAAAGGCCAAAGGGCCTCTGTACATCTGGCTTCAGTTCACACCTCTACCGCACATTAAGTTAATGGCTGAAATGCACAGTGAATTTCAGCTGCATGATGAAGTTGGCCTATATGTTACAGTTGTAGCCACTTAGTGGAGATAGTGGAGATTAAAGGTAGCATATGGTACGCATTACAGGGGTTTGTCATCCTTATGCCAGGTGACCTTACAGTACTATTATTAAGAAGATGGATATATACCACTGCATAAGTAATACTTTCCCAAATGCCATTATAAAGAGTCTGCAATTTACAACTCTGAAATTCGTGCTCTACAGTGAAACTGAATTCAGTTCATCATCATATGTAATTCCCCAGCACAAACATTCATGTTGTATTCATACTTGTGATCATTAGAAGCTGATAGGGACATTCTGATTCTACAGACATGGTACCAGAGCTGGCTCAGTAAACTGGTCCACATTTCCATAATTGCATTTTCTAACACATGAAATGAAACAAATTCTGGAGATACTTTTTGTAAAACATTATACTGTTATGGGTCTTGAGAAAGGATGTGTCAAACTCTTGCTTATCTATTATTCAGTAAAATGTATAATAATTAGCAATGGTAAGTTGGATGCATATTTTGTGGGAAGCTTCCTAACCTTCGCAGTTGGTCACACCTTATGACGTCTGATGCTATCCAACATTTTTGCCGTCATATAAAACCTTTAAAATATTGATAGAAATGAATACAATGCAAGATATGGGATATTTTTAGAATTGCTTCATCCATATGATATTTTTGGGTCCGAGACACAGGATCATGAATGCTTCCTGAAGGCATTCCGGACCATATTTTTCTGGGTTGGATGCCAACCTGATCCAGGACTTCGATAAGGCGTTCCCTGACTGACCGGCACCACGACCGCGGGGGCGTCATCCAGGAGGCGAGGACTTAGTGTCAGAAGGCACACTTGCGTGGGCCACAGCAAAGGGGATGTGAAGGGATGTGTCACACAGCCTTCATTCAGTGCTGCCGTGCCTTGTTACTAATAGCCCTCTACACTTTCACTTTCATTTTTTATGTCACACGCCATCATCACGCACCCGTGTCAAGTCAACCACTAACGGTCATCACTCGTGCACAGCTTAAATTCACCGTTTAACCCATGCTCACCGCTCACTGCCTTTTCTGTGGATACTAAATAAATCCGCACTACAACGCAGCCAGATGTGAGTGTGATCCTTGTGTGGGGACTAGCGTAGTGCTGATCATCTCATTACAGCTGCATTGCTAACCGTTTGATTTTCCCCAAGTCAAGTAAAGCAAGCCTGCAAGAGAAAGCGATATTTATTGTCTAGGCAGTGAGAAATAAAAACATAATACTAAACACACACAAATCTGCTTTATCCTTTGGTAAAAAAAAGTTACTTTTATATTGCTGTGTTATTCTTTTTTCAGATATTTGCTGTCTTTTCCATTGATTTGATATGTATACAATTACATGTATACTGTATACATGTAGGTCATGCACCATCTATCACATTGATGGTTTATGATTATTAAATTATATATTTCAAATACTAAGTCTAATTCTCACTCAACTATTGCTGGTGAGAAATGCAGTATAAAACTTTGCTTTCATTATAATTTTTTTAATAATAATTTCATTATTAATTATTCTTAATTATAATTAATAATAATTTTAAATAATCATACAACTCTCAGTCAGCTGGAATATAAACAAAATATCCTGGGCCCTAATCAGGCACATGCAAAGTCATTTTATTTGACAGGAGCTCAAGGGGGTAAAATGCACCTTTCACCCCACGCAATCCCTGCACCATTCATCATTTATGAAATTTACAATGATGTATGAGCTTACTTATTTTGTTGTGACCTCATTTTATCTCATGTGTACATATGATTAAACGTTCTGAATTAACTGCATACGTATACGCCATATATAATGCTGTTATTACTATCCACATACATGCTAAATTGCCATTTATACAGATTACATGTAAAAGGCAAGGGCTAAAGGCCCATAGTGCATCTCTAGATATGTCTGGGTCTGATTTGTTGTAGTGGTTTTATATAGCCGCATTTATTGTTTTTAATTTTATAAAATAAGAGACATGACAACAGATATAAAATGTTAGTCAATGTTTATAGCTCTGAGGTATATCTGTAGAATATATTAGAATTATGCTCGATTATCTGCAGAGCTATAGGCAGACAGACATAAAAACAAAATGCACCCTGCGTCTTTCAGGACTCAACTTTTAAAGTGTTGTTGCATCAATGTGACCCCTAAAATTCATGGAAATATTTACTTAAATTGGCCAGAATTTATATAATATGCCATTTTAATGCCGTTTAATAATGACATATCTGAGTATGGTGTGCCCTGCATTAGCATCACCCAGATAAGAAACCCCTATAGACTCCATCACCCCAATCACCCAGTAGTATGTAATTCCCTAAACAACTATAACTTTCTAAGGAAAAGGGGAGAGCAGAAGCACTTTTAATTCAAATCAATGTCGTCATCCTAGTTCAGCACTACAAATGAAATGATTTCCTCAGGCAAAAGCATGACTTATTATGCCTCTTATTTCCTACCTCTCCTCACTCGTAAGATCTTCATTCCTGCCTTCTCATCAGAGCTTTTGCTGGCTTATAGTTTATGTAGGTTAATACCTGTGGGAAGCCTATAACCACACGCTATGCATTTAAATGTTTACAAATAAAATTTGGAATTGTAATGTGCCAAAAACATGTGATATTGTTAGGGTCCCTTCCTCTTGCCCTGGAGCGTTCCACTGTCCTTGCGGATTGACGTTACAGAGCAATCAGTGAGGCGGTTTATATCCGGTGTTTGATTTGCGTCCTGATGGCAAACAGCTTGTGCCCTCATTACTTAAGTGCGAGTCCTAGCGTTGTTCACTCATATGTATGTATGCTTATGTGTGTGCTTGTGTATTAAATAAATTCCACTGTCAATGTAACTTTGTTACTTTGCTTGACAAAGGTTTACCAAAGTATTCCCTTGCCCCTGTGGTTATATTAGCTATTGCTGAATGGCAGTTCTTGATGCAGTGCCATCTGAGGGATCAGGGATAGCAGGCATTTAGCTTTATATTGCTTTCTCGCAATAAAAATCCTCCAGATTCTTTGAAATGTGTAATGATATCATGTAATGTAGAGGTAAGAATATAAAAATCTCTTCAAATATTTAGTTGAGGAACATTATTTTTAAAAATATTTTTTCACACATTTGTTGAAATCCTCTGCCTATCTTTTCTTATCAGATTTTCTTGAATACTGCTTGTACCAAATCCCACTGTCTGCAGTGAAATAAAAATCATATATATATATATATATACACACACACACACACACACACACACACACACACACACACACACACACACACACA
>JAUZST010033739.1:0-28502 GCA_034779995.1 Parotocinclus haroldoi | reverse complement strand
TATATATTCTTTGTTGTCAGTAGTTGACAGATAATATCTTTTACACATTCTTCCTGGTGCCACTTAAATTTATTGTACAATTTATTGTACCGTCACTTCTTTTCACTACACTTTTCAATACACTATTAGCCATTTTGGCATAATAACAATAACATCATAACAACACGTTATATTTGGTAAATTATACCAAATTAAATTGTAATTTGAAACAAAAAATAAATAAATCTAATGGTGGCCTAATACTTTTGCTCAGTACTTTATATGGTTCTTCAGACTCAGTTTCCATCTAGTGAGGGTCACGGGGGGTGAAATACTTAGCCTTGCTTTAGCCAGCGCTTTTTTTTGCTGCCCCTTTTATAATGTTTACAGTGGTAATATAATCTTTTACCTACTCTCTCTCTCTCTCTCTCTCTCTTTTGCACTGTGCAGAGGGATGTATGGTATGAAGCTGGTACTGTGTGGTACACTCAGAAAACTGGCTTTACCCTTGGTAAGTTCAGACAGCATAAACAGCTGCACACACCCTCCTTTAACAAATTGTTTGGCCTTTCGGTTAACACATTTAGCACATTGTGCAGGACGGTGAGGCATGTTGTGGGATTGAAGGTAGATAATATGTACTGTATGAGATAAGAGAATTGAGAGTGTTAGCAGGCACACTGTGTTAAGCTCCTGCTTATTTATAGCTGTCTCTTTAGAGTGAGCTATATTTACATGTACTATTAATATTTTAAAGACACCAGTGTTTTCTACTGCTTTTATCTTTGTAACTTTCATATGACTCATGGTTTTAATGCAGTTTAAACATACCAGTATATTTTATTATCAAAATATTTTAACAGAACTCCAGGTCTTCAGGCACAGCAAGCTTATTGGGGTCAGCTGGCCACCGGATTCTGTTCTGATTAGGTATATTTGAACAGGGAAAAGACTTTTTAGTGTATGACCATCCCAGAGGCTTTCAGAGGTACTAACATATGAGGGTACAAACACACAATTATACTAGTACAACCCCAAAAACAGAAATAGTTGGAAGCATATGGAAAATGCAAAAAAAGAGCTTCATCCATCCATCCTTTATCTTCCGCTTAATCAACATGGGGTCGCGGATCAGCCGGTGCCCATCTAACAACTCTGGGTGCAAGGGCAGGAAAAACCCTAGACGGAGCGCCAATCCAAGGCACACACACTCACACATTAAGGGCCACTTTAGAGACACCAGTTATCCTAACACACATGCCTTTGGACTGTGGAAGGAAACTACCCGGAGTAAACCCACACAGACATAGGGACATGCAGATTTCACACAGAAAAGACCCAGGCTTCTCCACCCTGTCATTGAACCCCGGACCTTTTTGCTGTTTCAGCGGGGCTACCCCACCGAGCCACCGTGCTGCCCCCAAAAAAAGCTTTCATTTATTATTAAATTCATATTCCTGCATTTCAGGCCTGCAACACATTCCAAAAAAGTTGGAACAGGGCAATTTAGGGTTGTGAGTTCAAACAGGTAATGTCAACTGGGGCTTGTAGGATCTCCAGTTTGTCAACGTGAGAAAATAAGTGAAATGTCGGGAAGATTGGAAGGGACGTGCATATTTCTCTCTCTACATTGGATAATACACTAAGGGACCAAAAATCATGGGGGTTCAGCTTAGGCTTACCATTTATGCACTGAAATTTCTCCAGATTCCTTAAATCGTTTAATGATACACTGCTCACAAAAATCAGGGGAAATTTCATTTCAAATTATTCATTTTTTGTGTGTGTGAGCAATGTACATATAATAAAGGCATGGCTGTGGAGGAAGAGGGTACAGCTACTGGACTGACCTGTCTGCAGTGCTGACTTGTCACCAATAGAAAATGTGTGGGGAATTTTGTGGGGAAGCATGAAATGCGACAACCAGAGCATCTCTGAATGAAACACATCGAAGTTCGAAGCAGATCCACTACAGCAGCAGAGGACCACGCTGGATGCCACTCCTGCCAGCTAAGAACAGCAGAACAAAAGAAAGGAAAAACATTGTTGACATCAGATGGTAGAGTCACTTTTTGGTGTAAACAAAATGAAAGCATGGATATTTACAAGGTGTACCGAATATAGCGACCAGTGGATATATAAGGGTTAATCATATCGCATTCATTCACATTCACATTTTTAATCCCGACTGTTACAAGGTGAACAAGGAAAATGTGCCAAAAAAATCGTAATGTCTATGTGAGGTATCTAATGATTGTGCGTAATTGTTAACAGCCACCCAGCTGAAGCCAGATGAGGGAACCCCTGAGCTTCCTGAGGGGAAAGTGAGGGTTCGACTCCATACGGATGGCTCCGTACACGATGTCACACAGTTTGAAGTTGAAATGGTAAATCTTAAATTAAATTGTTTAAAAAAAAAAGGCAAAGGTTATTTGCTGCCTCACCACCACAGAGACTTGTGTCTAAGGCTAGGTGGTGCCTTCCATTTGGGTCGGGAGTCACACAGGCACAACTGACTATGTCTGAGGGAGTGCCACATGAGGGGATTGTTCCCAAATTCTGCTGCAAAGGGATTGTATCTGTTCAGGATGGGCACTGAACACAACTTGTGATCCCTTACCGTGATCAGCAGGGTTCACAGAGACAGTAAAAGAAAATACAACCTAAATCTTTTTAGCGTGTATTGAGCTTCTGGTTCTATATGAAAGTAACTTCAGTTTAATTTCAGACACATACTACTACCTTCTCATATTTATATTTGCATTAACACCCAAAAGTACTGTTGTTCAGTAACACTGAAATGAAAACATGGTTCACAGGGTATTTAATTTAATCGACCAGACTGTAATTCTTTAAAAGCAAAATACACTCATTGACAAAAATAGAAATCATCCAGATTGGAACACTAACATAGATTAGATTGTTGCAAAACATGCATGCAGACTCCAGATGGTCCAGACAGACTAGTGATAGTGAACAGCTCCTACAGTTTCCTTGTGTACCACTGAGACACAGGTGGCACCCTCATTACACACCCTGATCTTTACCTAGACCATTTTCAGGTGCTTAGCAGAAGCAAATTTGTTGTCACAGTGCTCATTAGGTCTCCTGCCTTTGACAGCCTTTGTTTGCTGTTATGTTGTGAACAAGCAAAGCAGACTGCCATGGACTGCAATGGTATCATCTTTAATCCAGGTTCTTTTTGGTATCTGATGGTTGCCGCCCGGTGAGTGCTTCAATCCTGACACACTGCCCCTACCGCTGGTGTGATGATCTTGGGAGCCATTGCATACAACAGTCAGTCACCCCTGGTAGGATTAAGGGTTATGTTCAGGAAATCCTGCGCATGTATTCCCTCTCATGGAAGGGCGTCCACGGCAGGGCATTTTTGAGCAGGATAATGCTCACTCACACACAGCAAGGGTTTCCCAGAAATGTCTTTGCCAGATTGCAACACTCCCTCGAACTGTTCTGTCACCAGATTGATCACCAACCAAGCATTTATGAAAACAGCTGGGACAGCAGCTTCAGCAACTTACATGCCCAAAAAAATCTCATCTTGTATCCAAGCTAGAGGCAATTTAACATTTGAACCAATTTTCCCCAGTAAACTTATCACTCTAATATTGTAACCACTTACATGTATCATCGTTACATTTCCCTCCGTATCAACAAATTGTTCTTGGTCAGTTATTTTTTGTCAGTGAGAGTATACGATCACAGTACATTTACTGCTAAGTAGATAGTGGAACAAAAGGGTTAAACATCACTCTAAAGCATAAAACTACATCCTGAGTCAGACTATCAGACTGATGTGTTTTTTTTCTCTTCTAAGCTTAATCCATCAGAGCTGGACCTTTGTGAGGATTTGAGTGAGTTAGTGAGCGTGAACGAGTCAAGCGTCCTGCACACTCTAACCTCCCGAGCCAAAGCCCACAAGACCTTAACGCACGCTGGACCAAACCTTGTGGCGCTCTGGCCTCCTGTGGCAGCACCTGGCAAGGTATGAGCTTAAATCTTTTACCAACTTGAACATCAATATTTATGCCATCCAGCAGCAGATAAGAGATTATGTTAATGAATATATGCATGTGTGCATTACTGTATACTTCAGTGAGTTTCTTCTCTGGATTATAAAGCTATAGAACCACACTGTGTAAACCATTAGGAGTATTAGCATCAGATTTTCTTCTCTGTTCTTCTGATTGCGTTTGCCAGTGATTAGTTTTACATCTATACAGATGTGCTGATCCTATCTGGAATCATGTAATTACATAGCTTAATAAAATGTGTTTGAATGCAGTAGATAAACCCTTGGAGAATTTGGGGTTTAAGCAAATAATGCCTCACGTTCCTCTTCCTGATGGGCGTAATAATTTTGGTTAAACAGTCCAAGAGACTACATGTAAAGATTGAGGATGATTTCACTGTCTAATTAATTTGTGTCTTAACGGAATATTTTCCACTTATTCTTGATAATCATGATTGCTGTGCCTTGTTTTCGGATTTCCGTATGTCTTATCCTTTAAAACAACAATCTAGCAGGTTCTAGAAGGTTTTCACCGCTAAGTTAAAATGACGTTTAGCAAATAATTTATACGCTTCAAAATCCAAATGCATACTTGATTTGTGAAATGATATTGATTCAGGTTCATTTCGAGCCGACGTTGTCAAATATGAACTAATTCAGTATGTTTTATTTTGACATATATAATTGCTTTGTTAGTGTTAGTGGCTCGGTGACATGCTGCGGCAGCGATCCTAGGAGGAATGAACACAAAAACATAAGCACTAGTGGGATGAAAGGATCAGTAGCTAAAGCTAACTCTCCACATAAATACTGACACGAACAGAAGGCAAAGAAGCTGCTATCAGCCGTGCTCCAAATCACTACTTATGTAAAGCACGCTAATTGCCTCTAATGGCAGCCATGTGTGTGCCGTTATCTGCTTCCGCTATCCATTGGTGGTACAACAGGGAGGTATCTTCTCCAGAACCTTGCTACCATGATGCTAAAGATGCTACCATGGGACCTGCCACTGGGGAAAACACAGACACAACACGATCACACCAAGTAACTGTGAGTAGTAGTAGGGGTGAATAAAGCCTTTCACAGGGCACCCGTTGACTCTCTGCAACCTTCCCGGCTTGTCAGGGTGTGCCCTGTGAAAGGCCTCAATAAGAGCTGCATCCAGGACAGCCGGTCTGGAGATCCAGGCCATAGCCCTCCCCGTCCACCAGGTACTGACCCGGATGATATTGTAGGCCCCCATGTATCTGGGAGCGAGTCGGTGGAATGTTGTGGGTAGATATTCAAACTGATTGTCCAGGAGAGTAAGTCAGGCTGGTACCATGGCAGCAACTTGTGGTAGGAGCTGGTCCCGAGTCGCCTTCCTTAAGCTCCTACAGCGACGTACATGGTCCTGAACTTATGGGATAGCAGATCCCACTTCCTTTTCCGGGGAATAAAGGTAGTTGGTAGCACAAAGAGGCCTCACAAGAGGACAACGCTGTGGTGGAGGAGACCAAGGTGCTGTGCACGAATTCGACCCAGACCAGGTGTGAGTTGTAGGTGTGCTGTCTCCAGGCACATCGGAGGGAGGCCTCAAGGTCCTGGTTATAGCATTTCACAGAATGCTGTTGGAGAAGATGTCTATGTTGTGGATCTAAATACAAGAATGATACAGGACTTCTCCAGAGCCATCTTCAGCGGTAGGACATCATAGTTAACCTCGTCAGGGGACAGTAGTCACATTGATGGAGTTGACCTTCTGGTCTGGACCTTGGGGAGAGGACAGCACTAATCTCAGACTCAGATGTGTCCACACCCACAATGAACTGGAGTGCCGGATCAAGTGGCACCAGGACTTGGGTGGGGCCGGACAGTTTATTCAGATGCTTGAAATCCCCTTTAGCATCTGTGGACCGGGAAAAGGCCACATTAGAGGAAGTGATTCAAGTAAGCAGCATAGCTATCTTGCTGTATCCTGGGATTAACCTCCTGTAAAAGTTGGCAAACCCCAAAAAGCGCCTTAGAACGGTTAGAGGGAGCTGGCCACTCTACCACTGCTCACACCTAGGCTTAAATCCTGCCTGATGTAACCCAGGAATGCTACTATGCTCTTGTGCATTTCACATTTCCCCACTTTCAGAAAGACCTTTTTTTTCTAGGAGGTGTGAGCCCACCTTGTTTTGTTTTTTTTGCTTCAAACCTCGGTAATCCACACATGGCCTGAGGGATTGATCTTTCTTCTTCACAAAGAGAAAGCCAGCTTTTAAAGGGGAGGAAAAAGGGCATATAATACCAGCCCAAAGGAACTCACTGAGGCAGTCGTTTATGGCCTCCTATTCCTGTTCCAGGCGTGACAGACCGAAGGCACTGCTGCTAGGGAGAGAAGCACCTGGGAGCTGATTGATGGCACAGTCATAGGGTCAATGAAGTGGCAGCAACAGGGCTCTGGTTTTTCTAAACACCCCCTTTAGATCGTTGTAATCCTTGTTGTACACGGCTGCTCCTCATGTAGAGCACGCTGATGGCCATCAGGTGTGTGTCCTTATCGGCTGCCGCAATGTATTGGTGGTTCCACAGGGAGGGTCTTCTGCAAAACCTCACTGCTGCAAGATGCTACTATGGGAACTGTCACCGGGGAAAACACAGACACAACATGAGCACACCAAACAACAATCACTGGCAAAAAATATGGAATCGCCACTCTTTGTTTAATTTTGTAGAAAAATATTAATCACCGAAACATGCCACAAAACTTAAAAAAAATTAAATAAAATTGTAACCATCTGGCATTAAGAAAACAATAGCAAAATAGAAATAGAATTTCTGTAGTCGTTCACAATTGTGTTTTTAGATCAAATAGAGGGAAAAAAATCTGGAATCACTAAATTCTGAAGAAAATATTATGGAATCATGAAAAAAACACTGAACCATTAGTACGTTGGCTTTTATAACAGTTTAAATTCTCTTTACTTAACTAATGATAAACAATATTACTCAGTTCGTCACCAACTGTCTGATATCGCTCTTGCCACTTTTAGCCTTAAAGGCATTTTTTCCTTCATCCACGTAGTTATATTTAGTCATTTAACAGTGACTCTTGACTCTTTGGATACTTACAACTAAATATTACAAGCCAAGCAGTCATGGGTTAAGCGCATCACTCAAGGGCCCAACAGTGGCAGCTTCGTAGTGCTGGAAATTGAATAGCGAACATACTGTTCCACATTCCAGTACCTTAATTAATAAGCCACTACAGAGGCCATAGCATTTTACATTTAGTCATTTGTCAGCTGTTCTTATCCAGACCTGAACCATGAACCTTATTCTCAGTAATCCAGTACCTGAACCTTAACCACTGTCCCACTGAAGAATTGTCACTGAAGTAAAGGACAGCTTGGTCATACAGCTTTTAAAAAACAACAAATTATTTCACTTAGACTAAAATCCTTTGTCTTTCAGTAGCCCTATGGTGTGACTGTTTGTTTAGTAAAATGTTACGATTAACCAACGTCTCTAACCAGAGCAACTTGCAACTGATACAAGCTTACAATCCAAGCAATTATGATTTACTGGTTTTGCTCAAGAACAAACAGTAGAAGATTGGCAGGGGTGTAAGCCACAACATTCCAAACAGATGATTCCTTTTGGGACTACCAAACCAATCATGTCACTATAAAATTACCATATGTTTTAGTAATGACAATTTTAAGATTAAAAGTCTGTTTACACATCAGTTTAATCAAAGCTTGCTTAATTGTAGAGATTTGTTCAGTGGGGGCAATTTTAATGTCACACCCTGCTTTGACTTCAGGAACCAATTACATTTAAACAATGACAGCTTACTTTTACTAAACCAAATAAAGAGCTTTAAAGAAAAATACTAGGTTACAAAATAGTAATTATTGAAATAAAAAATAGAAAGTATTCTGTCCAGTAAGAATGATTGGTTAGACACATTCAACTCGGCAGAAGCTCCTCATGCCACTGTGTATACAGGAATGTGAGAAGGTCAGTTTTGTAGGGACCATGGTTGGCATGGTAATAGAGGACAAGTTTGTTGCCTAATGGCTTGGTGATATGGTGACATTCTGTCAGGGACATTGTGCTATTCTGTCCATGCTGTCCAGGCTTATTTTACCAAAGGTACAAAGGCCACCAATGTTCTGTCCCCACTTAATTCTTTTGGTCGGTTAAAGCCAGCTTCTTCAATAAAAATAAACATGCTTTACTACAAATTTGCCCAACGTCTAGACAGTCTGAAACAGACAAGACATTGAGCACAATACATTATAGTACTGTTATATGGCAAAACAGTGATGATATAAGAGGACATTTGCACAATAACATTTACTTGCTCATTAATTTTACTTAAAAGGCACCCTTTAGACCCGTTTATCTGGATTGACTTGAACTGTAATACACAGGATTTATTTTTATTGTTTTATAGGATTTATTATATATTGTGAACATTACAGAATGTTCACAATAGTGGAATAGTGAAATGTTAGCCCACTATTAACTATTAACACACATTTAATCAACTGTACCTGTAAGGAGTTGGTGTTAATGAATAGTGAATTAAGTTCAGTGTTTTTTTTTTTTTTCAGAAATACAATGGTTTCAAATTGTGGACACTGTGCCTAATGTAGAGACCTAGGAAAAATGTACTATGAAATTTTGAAAGTAGAATCATGAAGTGGCCAAATTACAGATCATCAAAATCCATAGTAAAACTGTGAAATAATTTATGGTCAGATCATAATCTACCATCTTTACAATTGTACTATGAAATTTGACAGTGGAACCATGAAGTGACCAAATTACCATCAAAAATTCATAGTAGATGTGAACTTTATGGTCAAACTGTTCACAATAAAACTGCCAAGCATTTTACAGTTGTACGATGAAATTTTACATGTGTGTAGTGTTAAAATACTGTAAAATTGAAAACTCTGTGAAAAGTAATATATAAATTGTGCTTTTGCAGACGTTTTAGTTATTGGTACATGCGTTTCAGGTTTTTCTGACTGTATTTGAGGCTTCGGTTTTGTAAACACTTGTGGATAAAACTGTAAATAAATCCTCGCTATTAAGAAGCGGGTCACAATAATCCTTATATGGTTACGGTATGAATACACTGCTCATGAATGAATTAAATGAAATATCCCCTAATTTTGTGAGCACTATTTTCAACTGTAATTTACAACCCCAAATTTGAAAAAGTTGGGACGGTATGGAAAATGCCAATAGTATGTGATAATATAATGATAATAGTATAATAGATATACTATTAAGAGATAGAGGAGATAATAGTCTCCTTTTTCATTTTTGAGCACATGACATAAAAGAACTATCAAGGTCCTTCATGGAATGGGGTTTAGTCAGTGCCCTGTGGTAAAGGTCATTTTCAGTTTTGTGATGACAGCATTAAAGTCAAAAAAGTACACCGAGATTGCAAAATATGCAAATCCTTACCAGGATTTATTTGATGATCATTAATTTTCTCACACATCTGCCCATCTTTGCTCCTTGAAGACTTTTTGTGGACACTGGTTACGTGCTAAATCATGATTATAATCACTTGTTGACATCACCTGTTTAAAATCACACAAATAGTTTTTTTTTTTTATCTCATTACTAGGCATGAATAGCCCCTTTTTCCAGAATGTGTTAGTGGTCTAGCTAGTGAAATGGAGGAATGGATTCTTATTAACAAATTAAATGAAGTTGATCATACAAAACAGTAAATATCCTGGGTTTGTACTGTCTGCAATGATAAAAGTCAAAGTACTAATTGGGAGTTATAAATATTATTTTACTGTGGGACTGCAATTGAACTAACTGGATAAAATGATCTCTATACACCAAAAACCTGTAATGATTTACTGATGATGGTGTTAATTCAGCAGAGCTTTTCTCCACCTCTATTTTCTTTTACTTTCTTCCTGTGTCTTGCTATCAGGCACTAAGGTCTCGTCACTGGGACACCTGGGAAGCTCCTGCTCCTCTTCAGACACTTGTGCGAAGGGTCTATGGGTCTATGGTGAGCCAACGCAGGGATCAAAGCGTGGTGGCCCTGGGCCGCAGTGGCACTGGAAAGACAACTTTATGCCAGACTTTTGCCCAGGAGCTTCTCAGGCATGCTGGCACAGCAGGAGAAAACCCTATCTGTAAGTTTGTCTCTGACCTTAATGCATGTACTTATCATTTCATGATTGGTCTTGAGGTAAAGTGGCCATTACAACTCTAAGTGCATCCGCTGTGAGGTCCTAAGTAGGATAGGATACTTGGCAGGTGGGGGGCTCATTGCCCAGTGCTGCAACAGTGACCCCTAGTCAGCCCTGCAGTTGTCTGGCACCATGTTTAGGGTACATGCTTGTTTGCGCTCTGAGACTTTTGGCATCAGCTCTACACCCCCATCACCCTAACCATAAAAGATGGATCACAAAGAAATTGCAACTTATGGATTAAAACATGTTAATATGTTTAAACTTGAAAGGTTCACTCGAAACAACTGCAAGCTACTATGTAGACAAACAAAAAAGCTTCTTGTTAATTCATTTGAACATTGCTCCTAATAAACAGCATTACTGCAATGGTTCTCAGTTTTACAATGACCAAATGGGCTGTGAACAATTTCTTGGTAACACTGGTGTTCAAAAGGACTGTGTAATTGGTGTGAAGTTGAGTGGTAATTTATGTAGCGACATCCTTGGAACATGAAGAAGATTTGTTTACGTACTGTCATAGCCCATGATGGCCAATCCATGATCAAATGTAATCACTAATTACTAAGTAGGATTAGATTGTCAAAACAATGTGGAATGCTTCTTGTATTGGACCAGTTGAAACCAATCTTGCATTGATTATGAGATTTGTGAAAACATACAGGTGTGCAAGGGTTAACCTTTGTATTATGTTCTGTGAAAGAGGACATTGGTTGAAATGGATGCTGACTGGACATTACCATCCATTAGTCATGCATGTCATTTACACATAGTATTTAGTGTAGTAAACAGTAACACAGATAAGTGCTGATATTTTATCTGATCACCATACCTACTTTATGGTGTATCTTACGGTTTTTTATGTATCCTTTTAGGACAAAGACACACAGACGTTAAACGGACAAAATTGTAATTTTATACTACTTAACATGCTTTAACTTGAGTGTTTAAAAGTTATTATATATTGAGTTGCCAATTTGCATTTCTTCAAGTGGACTCATTCCCTCTTGGTTGTATGCAGCCAAATAATTATGTTAATTGTTTATTTTCCTCACAAAAAATTTGCTCAAATAAATTAGGGCATATTTCATTTTTATTATAATCAAATATATATACCCCTAATATTTATGAGCAGTATATTTAGTTAGTAAAAGTTTGTAGATGTAGATCTCTGATGCATTTATGCCTCATTAGCGCATGATTTTCATGTGAAAATTCCCTTTATATTTACAGTGCAGTAGCATAGAGAGATCATGTGACTAAACAACCATTTTGCGTAGCACAAATTAATGTGCACATACCCATATTTAATTAAAAAAACAACACAAAAACATTTTGTACTGTACTGCACAATGCATTACGTTTTATAAAACTTGAAACACTTACAAAAAACACACACAACTTGAAACACAAACAAAAGGTTCATTAAAATGTTGTTCTACTGTTTCAAAACTTTTCTGTCAATGGGTGATGCAACGGTTTATTTGTACTAGTTTTCTGTCATTTAGAGGTAAATAAGGTATGACATATGGCAGATTTTTGTTTCCTATTAAAATTTATGGATGGATGGATTAACCGTACAGTCACGGCCGACTCTCGGTCACTTGTTGGATCATCGATCTCCACACATTTCTGTCTTTCATCGATGTGATCCATGAAGTATTTCAGCAGGATAGTAGAGTAGTTTGCCATTGCTTTCTCCACCCCTCCACATTTATCCGGGCTTGGGACCGGCATGCAGCTGTTTCCAGTTACATGGCTGGAGTGTTAGCATACACGAGCCAATGGCAACTTAGAGACACCAATTAACCTAATACGCATGTCTTTGGACTGTGGGAGGAAACCGAAGTACCCGGAGTAAACCCACGCAGACAGGGGGAGGACATGCAGACTCCAAACAGAAAGGACCCAAGCTGCTCCACCCTGGGATTGAACCTTGGACCTTCTTGCTCTGAGGCAGCGAGCCACCATGCTGCCCATTCAAATTCATACATAGCAGTATTTCTAACAAGGATTAAGGATCCAGAAAACATGGATCTGTGACAAAATGTGGCATAAGCTAGATAGAAATGGCTCTTAGCTTAAAGGTCACATGATTTTTGCTTGCTGTTGCAAATTTAATTAAATAAATATTAAATTTTAATTAAGTAAACTTTAATTAAGTAAATATTAAATGTTTTAAATGTTTTTCCTCCCCAAACATAACATAAATCAGCGTAGCTGAGAGGTTGTTATTGGACAAATGCCGCAGAATTGCGGATAAAATCAATCTCAAATTCAAAATTTGGGAAGCTGTTAACACTTCTTAGATTTTTAATAATTAAAGAATTCCTTAATTATTAAGAATAATGGTCATCTGGCATACCACCCTATGCTCGTTTAACTATCACCAGTGGTACACATTTTAAGAACGACTGCACTAGATGTTAAAATCGTTCTGCAGGAATATTGACCAATGTGGACAGGATAGGTCCCTGTAGTTCTACCTCGTCTGAGAGATGCTCCATACGATTAAGAACCAGGGGCTCTGAGGGCCAGACGTTTGTGACATGGTGAATTATCCTGCTGAAAGTATCTATATATGCCATATGGTTAACAGCTGCCACGAAGGGATGGTTGGTCACAATGCTTAGGCAAACCCTACTGCATCAACGTGCATCCACAGGTATCAGAGGACTCAGAGTGTATCAAGAAAACCTTCCTCACAGCATTACTCCACCTCCACCACTAGCCAGAACATGTTGACACCTGACAGGAAGGAGTTAATTATTCATGAGTTAATGAGGAGTTAATGAAAAGCAATTAATGCTGCTTTTCTCAAACTTTGACCATTGCATCAGCAACAGAAGCTCTGACATCTTTCATCAGTATTCTCCAACACACTATTCTCAACAGTGAACAGTGATTTTTATACCATGGATTTCCATGCCTTGTTTGCCTTGCTTAAATTGCTTGATTTTCTACTATGGAAATTAATTCAAAGAAAACTTGCTCATATGAGTTTATGCTGTACTCTGGGGTCATGTGTCCAATTTCCATAAGGGAAGCTCCAACTGTTTAAGGGTGGGTGTCTTTAGTAAAGTGGTAATTCAGATCAGTTTAATTAGCAGCAGCCCCATTCATTACAGTGAGGTAATTCTGCTGGGTACTAAGAATCAGTAAATAAATAAGGTCAATATCTAAAGAGCACAATGGGACAGGATGTCTGTGTGTATGCATAGTATTATTCCGAATTTTTATTAAGCGTTTTTTAATGACGTGGATTTAGCATTTTGTGTTTAGGGTGGACATTCTTTAAAGCTATTTAATGGCGTTTATTGGTGTGCTCTTGTGCTTAGGTCCTGGTGTCCCAGTAGCTTGTCCTTGTGTGCATATTGGTGTGTGTGACTGTTTGTATGCATAGTACCATGCCTAACTACCAAGTGTGAGGACTGGTCTATTCAAATGGTAACATAATATGCCATCATATACCAGTTTGTCTTTATTGAGTTGTGGCTGTATCTTGTGCCTTGACCTTTTATCCAACACTGTCTTCTGTCTTCAGTGTCTTTAGCTGCACCACTAAAGCACTTGACACTGCATCAAACAGAGCCAAACTTTTTTTGTAATTACTTCCCAGTTATACAGGTACCTCGTGGTAACTTAGAGTGGTAACACATTTTGACCGGAAATATTTGTCTTATTGTCTGATTTGTAATGCAAATAAGTCTCCCTTGGGTCATAAAAGGGACCGAAAGGAACAGAATCCTTTGCAATACAGGCTGCAGTTACCATAGCTATGCCATGTAGCTATGCTATCAGCAATAGTGTACTTGTTTTGCTTTTTCTTTTCACTTTTAATCCATTACTCACATAATGTCACAAGATTTTCAACACTTTATTATAATATACTCTTTCTCTTAATGATACAGCTGTAGGTTAATGTAAATGTTTAGCTCAGTTGTTTATAAGGTCGGTTCTGCTATAATACAGCACAGTCTATATTAAACTCCACGCATTACTTTTATTTTAAATAATGTATTTTTAGAACACATTCCCATTCTAAATCAGGGAGCACCTGTACAATACAACTCCATTAAGAGATCGCTTTTATAGTTTGGATTTTCAGGGTCTGAAACGAACTGGTTTTATTTCCATTACAGTCGCTTTCATTACACTGCGAGTATTGTGGAACAAATAAATGACAAAAAAAAGCACTGTATTTAGTACTTTCCTCAAACCCACGGCTGTGTGTCAGTGCTGCCTTTGGTTAATCTAGCGTTCTTTTCTAGGCTCACTGCTTTAATGTGAATTATTTAGTAGATGTTTATACACCTGTTGTGAATCCTTTATTTTTGACATTTGCATGTGTGTGTGTGTGTTTGTACTAAGTGGAGCGTCTCCAGGCTATGTTCACGGTCCTGCGCTCTTTTGGCTGTGTGAGCTCTCGTCACAGCGAGGCTTCCACTCGATTTGCCATGGTGCTTTCTCTGGACTTCAACCACAGAGGTCTCGCATCCGCCGCACATCTCCAGGTGCTTCCTTACTAGATTCAATGTTTTCTCTATTTATCCACTGGCACATCCTGCACATAAGCCACAGGCATTATCTCCATCAATGTTATCCCGCTGACACTCTTTCTTCTTTATCCTATAGACCATGATGTTTGAGAGGTGGAGGGTGTGTCACAAGCCTGAAGGAGAGAGCAACTTCTTA
Organism: Parotocinclus haroldoi; assembly: GCA_034779995.1. Classification (NCBI taxonomy): domain Eukaryota; kingdom Metazoa; phylum Chordata; class Actinopteri; order Siluriformes; family Loricariidae; genus Parotocinclus; species Parotocinclus haroldoi. The sequence goes on along the minus strand of JAUZST010033739.1, from coordinate 13,589 downwards.
ATTTTCTCCCAGATGCTGGCAGGCCTCAGTGCTGAAATGAGGTCTGTGGACTCCTGGCCTCTATAGATTGCATATGGATTTGTTTCTTCATCCCTTCGTCCCAGTGGCTTCTAAACATTGCAAGGGTTACAGTGTGCAGAGTACAGCTTATTGTTTTTTACTTGATAAAGGCTCATCTGGTTTGTAATCTTAGGAATGGTTAAGCTTTGTAGTGTTGCTTATCATTCAGCTCTCTAAAGAACCAAAACTTTTTCCAATGCTAATAAAACGGTTTGACGTGCATAGTATATTTCCAATTCTGGTGAAAGTCGGAACTGAAAGCATTTGAAATTATGCAAAATCTTTATTTATATATAAAGGCACACACTGCATTATGCCCATTCACAGCTACAATACTGTGCAAAAGTCTTAGGCTACCATTGTTATATAAGCATGGGATATGACCCTATATAGCATACTGTAATATAATTATAGCATTGCAAAGTTATGTCTCCCATCACTGAAACTGCAGCAGGTAATGACTACCTAATGATAACGAAAAACTGTATCATCAGCATGAGCATGTGACAAATACAAATCTTCAGTGTGAAACAAAACTGCAAAAAACCTAAAGAAAGAGTTTAGAGACTATTAAAAATTGTAATACCTGTGATGACCCTTTCTAGGACTGAGCTACAGCTGCACCAGCTACCTGAGAGCAACACATTTGGCATAAGTTGCCCTACTAAGGTAAGAAAGGGGAAGACTTTAGGAATATGTTTACAGAGGCATGCCTTCTGGTTGGGTTACTCAGTATGCAACACTACCCGACATGATTGATCATGAAACCGAATGGTGATGGTATCATCCCCTGGTTCTCCATCACCTCCATGTTTTCATACAGTCATTTTGAGTAAACTTTTTAAGTACCTTATGCCAAGCTTGATTGCCCCCTGCTTTCCAACAGGTGGATGAGAAGCAGAGGGCAACGGTGGAGTTTGGAAGACTCTTGGCAGCCATGAACATTCTTGGGTTTTCATCTGATGAACAGAAAGCTATATGGCACGTTCTGGCTGGAATATACCACCTCGGAGTGGCTGGGACTTGCAGAGGTGCCCCCGCAATACATGCAGCAACTTTTTGATATCACAAGTCATCATTTTTTTTCAATACGGTTGAAATACAGCCACCTAACGACATGTCATGGCTTCCCTCCAAGTAACTAGGCCCCCTGTAAATAGTACAAAATTCTGTTGCTCAGATCCTAACCAATACAAAAACAATACTGAACACATCAGTTCTGGGGAGGTAAATAGTGACCTATTGTAGGTAGTACTGCTTTATTTACCCCGCCGTATATTATTTCTAACCTATAACTATATAAGCTGGTTCACATTCAGTCGCTCAGTCTGTGTTTCATCTGGCTGATCTTCCGTGTTGTTCGTAAAACTGTCTATCAATGTATTTTTGACTTCCGTTAAAAAAAATGTATCAGGTTCATGGTACCATCCTCTCAAGTGTTAGAGCTTAAGAGTAGAATACTCTGTGTCTATACTTATAGCGTATTAAAAATGCAGCGGCATTAGGGACGCTACAGCGGTAGAGTACATTTACATACCGCTTGCACACGTTTTTCTTTGTTAAAATACCCTTTATATTAACATTACATAATACAGATTAGATACCCAACCATCCTTAAATGAATTTGACAACATCACTAACTCGCTTGCAATACCGTGCCTTTCTCACCTCCTTTCTCTGTACCGCTTCAGTGGGCCGAAAGCAGTTCATGAGTTTTGAGAGTGCACAGATCGCCAGTGCCGCTCTCGGCTGTGACGCAGAGGATCTCAACACCGCGGTGTTCAAACATCACCTGAGAGAGCTTCTGCAGCAGGCCACTGGAGCCACCAGAGAGCGCCACACAGCTGCAGAACAAGTGGAAGGTGCTACGTCTAACATACTGATTATATTACCGGCACACAAACGACGGTAAGAGTGCAGTATACCTAAATTACTGTGTGTGTTTTAGGTCGTAAACTGAGTGCTGCTCAGTGTGTGAATGGGATGGCGTCGGGTCTTTATGAAGAACTGTTCACAGCCATTGTGTCCCTGATTAACAGGTACATGCATACACACCTGCTGCTTAAGTTTGCACCACAACAACCAAGCAAGCCTAAAACATCTCTTAGGAAGTTCCAGCTTCTCACCGAAGTCTTTATGTCACGGCCACTTTAATAGGTACATGTACAACTCGTACAAGTATGGCAGTTCTGAATGCAAAATGGGATGCAACCTGGTAGTGTGGTGTACCTAATAAAGTGACTAGGGAATGTACAGTTTATTGGTAGGGATTGGTAGTTTTTAAAATAGGGTAGATAAAGTTGAACACATTATTTTACGGATTAGCCATAGCATAGGGATTCTTGTATCCCTCCAGTGATGCCTCGGGTAGTTTCATCACCAAATATAAAGCTGTTTTACTTAATAAGTTAGGAATCCAGAACATTACTGATTGTTAACCTTTACTAAATCAACTTGCAATGTATTTACACTATTAACAATTTACAAAGATAAATATTAATATAGTACAGTTATAGTACAGATCATCACAGAACTGCCTTGCTTCAGTGTGGGACAAACAAAAGAGCTCAGTCTGCTGTGCAAAAAAAGCACCTGTCCACGCTTCATGCACTGCTAGTGAAGGCTGTGAAGATGAAGGTGGCTCAAAATGAAACATTTAAAGCTGTTTTGTCCACTTTAAATCCCATTTGAAACGGAAGCTTCACAAACACACCATAGGTGCATCAAGGCAATATTTTTAGTGCAGTATTCAATACATTGTATGTCTTAATCAACACTTCATTATACGTTCAGTCAAACACCATTCATTAGGCTGCAAATAAATGATTTAATACATTTAATAATCTTTTTACACCTATTTTGCATGTAAATGTTTTATATTATGGAAATGATACCATTTACTACAATCGAATAAGTTAGGTGGTTTATGTGCACATGTGTATAATCATACAGTGGGTATAGAAAGTATTCAGACCACTTTACATTTTTCATTCTATTTCATTGCAGCCATTTGCTAAAATCTAAAAAGTTAATTTTGTTTCTCATTAATGTACACTCAGCATCCTATCTTAACAGAAAAAAACAGACAGATGTTCATAAGTATTCAGACCCTTTGCTGTGACTCTCGTATTTAACTCACAAACTGTCCATTTCTTCTTATCCTTCTTGAGATGGTTCTACTCCTTCATTGGAGTCCAGGTGTGTTTAATTGAACTGATTGGACTTGATTAGGAAAGGCACACACCTGTCTATATAAGACCTCACAGCTCACACTGCATGTCAATGCAAATGAGAATCATGAGGTCGAAGGAACTGCCCAAGGAGCTCAGAGACAGAACTGTGGCAAGATACAGATCTGGCCAAGGTTACAAACAAATTGTACAGCACTCAAGGTTCCTAAGAACACAGTGGCCTTCATAATCCTTAAATGGAAGAAGTTTGGGAAGACTAGAACTCTACCTAGGCCTGACCATCCAGCCAAACTGAGCAATCGTTGTAGAAGATCTTTGGTGAGAGAGGTAAAGAAGAACCCAAAGATCACTGTGGTTGAGCTCCAGAGATGCAGTAGGGAGATTGGAGAAAGTTCCATAAAGTCAACTATCACTGCAGCTCTCCGCCAGTCTGGGCTTTATGGCCCAACGGAAGCCTCTCCTCAGTGCAAGACATTTGAAAGCCCGCATAAAAGACTCCCAGACTATGAGAAATAAGATTCTCTAGTCTGCTGAGACAAAGATTGAACTTCTTGGCATTAATTCTAAGTCGTATGTGCGTAGAAAACCAGGCACTGCTCATCGCCTGTTCTATACAATCCCAAAAGTGAAGCATGGTGGTGGCAGTATCATGCTATGGGGGTGTTTTTCATCTGCAGGGGCAGGACGACTGGTTGAAATTGAAAAAAAGATGAATGCACCCAAGTACAGACCTACGAATCTTCCAGAGTGCTCAGGATCTCAGACTGGGCTGAAGGTTCACCTTCCAACAAAACAATGACACTAAACACACAGCTAAAATAACAAAGGATTGGCTTTGGAACACCTCTGTAACCATTCTTGACTGACCCAGCCAGAACCCTGACCTAAACCCAATTGAGCATCTCTGGAGAGACCTGAAAATGGCCGTCTACCAACGTTCAGCATTCAACCTGATGGAACAGGAGAGGATCTGTAAGGAAGAATGGCAGAGAATCCCCAAATCAAGGTGTAAAAAACTTGTTTCATCATTCCAAAGAAGACTCATGGCTGTACTAATTCAAAAGGAGCTTCTACTAAATACTGAGCAAGCAGGGTCTGAATACTTATGACCATGTGATATTTCAGTTTTTCTTTTTTAATACGTTTGCAAAAAAATGTCTGTTTTTTTTCTGTCAAGATGGGATTCTCAGTGTACATTAGTGAGAAATTATATGAACTTTTTTTTTAGTAAATGGCTGTGATGAAACAAAACCTGATCCATTTAAAGGGCTCTGAATACTATACATACCCACTGTAATATCGTAAAGCTGCTTTAAAACAATTTACCATTAAAAAAGAGTTATATAAATAAATTAGACTTTGATTTTATCATTTATTCTCAAAACCCGTTTCCATCTGCTTTCTTCGCATTTAGCAATTCGTGATATTCTACCTTTTCCACATTGTTCAAGTATTATTTGTGATTTTTTGGTCTTTTTGTGTATGCTTTTGTAAGTAGTACTGTGTTTTGTCCCTATACTACCTGTATATTATCTTAAACCTATAACTATATAAACTGGTTGTCATTTCACTCATTGAGCCTCTTTCTTTTGGCTGATATTCTGTGTTGTTCGTAATAATCAATGATTATCAATTCCTGTTTATCAATGCATTTCTGGCTTCTGCCAAACAAAAGTATCAGGTCCATCATATCATCCCCTAACCATTAAGTGTTACAGCTTTGTTCTACACAGGGTCTTAACAGAACATTACTGTATTTTTAAAATATTTTTTGAGAATTTCCATAAATGAAAAAAGGTTAGACAGATGGTTTAGCTGTGTTTTTAGCTGTATTTTTGACACATTTACATGTAGTTTCCACACCATTTTCTTGTAAAAATACACTTAATATTTACAGAAACATAAAAACACTATATGACCAAGGAAATTTTTATGGTGATCAACCTCCATTTTGGTCAGCAACCTGTTTCACAGAATGTAGCACGGCCGGTAAATGGTGTATGCCTTTATCTGGTTTGTAATAAAAATGGTATTGAATATAATTAATTAAATATAATAATTTGCACCATAAAAACAGGGCACATCTATGCTTTAATAGCACTGTGAGTTTTTTTAATATTCAATTGAGATTAATCATATTTTGCTACAACTCAAAATTATAAAAATTTGAAAGTATGAAAAATACAAATTAAAAAACATAGTGTTTTTACTTTTCCTTTGACTTGATATTTACAATGATATATTACATGATTTATTATTTCATATTTTTTCAGATCAACTTCATTTCATTCATTAATAAACATCCATTCCTGCGTTTCAGGCCAGCACATTCCAAAATTTTTTTCACATCCAAAAAAATTTGCTTTAGTAATAAGGTAAAAAATAATAATAATGATTGATTACATAACAGGTGGTGTCAACAGGTAATTTGGTACAGAAGCCGCATGAAAAGAGTCTTTAATGAGCAAAGTAGCAGATTATCTCCTGTTTGACAACAAAATGATTGAAATGTATTTTTATGTTCCTCAAAGAAAGACTGAAAAATGATATTCAAGTTTCAAGATTTCAGTTTGAACATTTTCTTATCTAGCTTGTTTTGCATTGTCTTGCTGAAAGTGCATAGGCGTCCATGAAAAATATGACAGCAGCATATGTTGCTTTAGAATCTCTATGTACTTTTCTGCATTAATGCTGCATTAATTACAGAAGTATAAATGACCTTTGCCAAGGGCACTGACACGACGTCATACCCTGACATAATGGTCCTTTGCATCTTTGGTCCATAGTACACTGAGTCCATTACTTCCAAAAAAGATCATTCATTCAACTGACTGCAATTCACATTTCCACTGTATGATGGTCCATCCTAGATGCCTCTGAGCCTAAAGAAGTTGATGCTGCTTCTGGACATGGGTAACATGAAGCAGGTTTTTTGCACAGTAAAGTTTTAAGTGGTATTTGTAAATGTAACTGTTTTAAAGTGCTTGATAAAGGTTCAATAAAGTAATCCCATGCTCATGTGATTTTATGAGCTACTGATTTTACCCTTTACTCTTTATGCAATGAAATTCCTTCTTTAATTGTTTAATAATATGCATTAGGGATCTACATATTCCATCCTCTAATCTTTCCTTGAGGTACATTGTTTTTAAGCATTTCAATAATTTACTCAAGCATTTGCTGACAAATTGGAGATCCTCTTCCCACTATTGCTCTTCAAAGATTTAGCCTTTTCTGGATATTGATTTTGTACCAAATCATGGTTACAATTACCTGTTAACATCACCTGTTTGAAATAACAGAATTATTTAGTTTATCAATGTATTAATAGTTCTAAGTTGTCTTTTGCCAACATTTTTTTCAGGACTGAAATGCAACATATGAAATGAAGTTGACCAGAAAAACAATCAAATATCACAGGTTCGTAGTGTCTGTAAAGAAACAGATGTCAGAGTAACTCTGCATTTTTTAAATGCATTTTCATACACACATTCACAATTGTCTGATATTGGGTTGAGCAGCTTCTTGGTTTGTTGTTTTCATCTTTAAGTTGGTGAAATATGAATTGACAAATTACTTGTTTATATTATTTGCATAGTTATATCCTCCTCTATCTTCCAGGGAGAATGCATGACAATGCTTTAGATACAAGGGTTATCAAAGGCTATCATGTTGCTATCAGGGTACATTAGCCTTGCTCCTTGAGTCAGGTTTTTCGGATATGGTAATACAAAAGCATGTGGAAAAACATGGTCCTTAAATCTTGCCAGGTTATTTAGTCTCCTGGCACATCTGATGTATTTTAGGTTTGCATTGTCATTGTGAATAAAGAAAGGACATTCAATCCCATTACTCAAGATTAACACAGTGCTCCTATTATGCTGGGATAGTACAGTCACGGTACAGAGTTATCTACCTCAGATTCAGAGAGCAAAACAAGGAGCAGTGAACATTTTTTTAAAGGGACTGACATGGCACAGTGGTTATGGTCTGGGGCAGATCATTTCTTATGGGAATGCTACAGGTCAAAAGAGGTGTGGGACATGATGAAAGGGATAGGTCTAACTATGAACCTAACAGTTAATACAATATGTTATGGACTGACTGAGGAAGATCTCCCACAACAGGAGAAGGATTTTTCTGGTACGTCATTTGCACCATAAAAATACATTGGGGAAGGCGAGAACAAGAACAACCGTTGGACAAGTTTTTATCCCTAGTAGAGACGTTTGTAAAAAATATAATAATACATCTTAAAAAAGTGAAAACGGAAAATGTTATTTTTAAATCTGAAAAACTATAGGACTTGCTGAATTTGGAATACACGTAGGTATGAATATACCTTTATAACTCTCACATGATGTGATATTTTTATGATATATCCTGGTGTAAATAATGTCTAATTGTTAATGTGTTTAAAGGCTAAATAAAGTTTTCTAAAATATATATATATAAATTATTTAAATGAATTATTTAATTATTTATTTCTAATCTACCCCAGTCAGGCTGTGACTGTTGGGCCCTTTAGAAAGGTTTTAACACCACAAATGACTGAAGTGTACTTTGTTGGATTCAGTGAGGATATAAGATTTAGGATATTAAATATTAATATTAAATATACAGCAGTATTTAAGATACTGTCTGATCTATTAATGCCCCCAGGCAATGGATTAATCTCTTTTTATGTTCTATTAGGCTTAAGTGCAGCATTTGATACTATATACAGTCTAATCCGCTTAATGGGACCAGCCGTTTATTCGGACCAAATCCTAAAGTACTGAAACAAATCCTATTATATACGTGTAATTTTATTCGCTTAGTTAAACCAAAGAATGTGAGAGTGAATAAGAAAAAGAAGCCAAAAATTGCCACTTAGAGCGGATACAAAGCGGGTGAGATATGGGAGGATTTTTGGGATCCCTGGAATTTATGCTTTTATCAAAGGACAGGAAATCCAAAAAGTTGTGTTGACAAGAGCAAAATCAACGGTGGCCACGCCCACTAATTGATTTTGTTCAAGTGCAGTGCGTCAAGAGAACGTGTCAGATCCCACTGGATAAATTCTTCAAACGTTGACTGGAATTTAGTACGTTTTTTTACAGTATTAGGCTTCACATGCTGAGTATCTATACATTTCTCAATGAGTAAAGTTGGTAAGCAACAGTAGTTCTTGTTTGTACGTTCGCTATACGTGTAAATCGCACAATAAAGGTTTAATAAACATTTAATATGTTACATAAATTATAGCACGTCCATCTTGTAACATAGGGCATGTTCGATTAATCGGACCAGTCGGTTATTAGGAACAAAACGATCACCTCCCGATGTGCTCCCATTAACCAGAATCAACTGTATTTCCATTAGAATTACTTTTTCTTCAAATTCCACTACATTTCTAAGTCAAATGTCTTACTTTTTACACCACATTAAGCAAAGTCTGTCGCTCCTTTTGGCTGAAAACTCAGTTATGGGGAAAGTGACATATTCATGGGGTGAACTGAAGCATGTTAAATTGGACCAGAGTGCCCCCACGTTGACTGTTCAGGAGGGTGTATGGTCACCAAAGAGTGCCAAAAGACTGACAGTGATGGGGGCATGGGACAGGATCAGATTGTCCAGCAGTTCTTGTGGGATCCTCTTCATATTCATTTTGAAATCTCCCCTCATTTTTGTGAGCGGTGTAATTTGCGGTCACACACAATACCAATGGTACACAATACTTCCAAAAGTAAAGATATTTCACACATGACGTGGAACTTTATATCTGGCTTTGGCTGCGATGGCCTAAAACACCTTGTATAGTAGCACTGTAGAGCCAAAATACATCCCCAGAGTGACCAGATTCAGTTATACTTCCTGAAACCTACTGTAAACATGGATTCTAAGCCATTACCAGTGTATTACACACTGTCAAATATGGACAGAAACCATCTACAGCATCTACAGCATGTAATAAAGCATCTGCTTCAGGCCTTGGTTAGCAGCTGCTGCAATTCCACTGAGTTCTGGACACAGTAATACTGTCCATGATTTTAAACGTCTGGATGTACACATACATCATACCTGTAAAACACAGGTGTCTATCCATATGCATGATTACATTTACATTACATTTACGTTATTTAGCAGACGCCCTTATCCAGAGCGACTTACAATTATTACAGTCTTACAATCCAAGCAACTGTGGGTTAAGGGTCTTGCTCAGAGGCCCAGCTGTGGCAGAGTTGGGATTTGAACCCTGGACTCCAGTGCCTTAACCACTACGCTACCACAGTTCCTACTGATCTACTGTATATGTCCAGATCAATTCTCCCTATGGCTGAGATATAGTTTCATGTAAATGATTAAACATTGCAGTACAGGTGTACACCTTTTGATATATGCATTCAATTCCGTGAATCAGGAATCAGGAACCCGAAATGGACGCTGAGCAAACATTACCATAGTCACATATCCTTTTATGGTATTGTAATATAAACATAAAGAGGCCTTTTCAGAAGAAAACTGCATCTAAACCTTACATAAATGCTTTCAAGATACAGACGAGTGGAACGCTACCATTTACACAGCATCCTTAATGGTACTGTATTTTTAATGTATGGAAATTCACAATAATTATAGAAAATACAGTCATGTACTGTTACAAACCTGTATAGGGGAAAGGGGATCAGACACATAAGGGCTGCTGGAGGTGAACACCCGAGTCTCAGACTGAAAATCCACCACCCAATAATGTCCAGCTCCCATCATCCTGTGAGCACTGCTGAAGGATTAGAGGATGGCTAACATAAACTGACTTTATAGCTAATGTACTGTTACGGTTAAGGTACTGGATAAGGTACTGGACTCTGGACCTGATGGTCCAGGGTTCAAATCCCACCTCTGACAAGCTGCCACAGTTGGGTCCTTGAGCAAGGCCCTTAACCCACCATTGCTTGGATTGTAAAAAAGTCGCTCTGGATCAGGGCGTCTGCTAAATGCTGTAAATTTAAAATGTTAATCTGCATTGATACGGCCGATGTGTCTAACAGAGAGCACAGTGTATGAACACAGTTTATACAAACTCCAGCAGCACTGCTGTTTCTGATCAGCTTATACCAGCAAAACACTGACACTCATCAGTTTCACTGCAGCGCTGTGAAGGATCCACCACCCAAACAGGACCTGATCTGTGCTGGTCAAGTGAAGGTCCTGACCATTACAGAAGAAATAAACAAAGTATCTAGAGAAACAGATGAACTACAATCTGTACTTTTAGAACTACAAAGTGCCTCTATATGTTGTGTGGAACTGATGAGATGAGTGTAGAAACACTGAGGTGCACCTAATAAAGTGATCAGGGCGCGAACACCTGCGGTGCAGGTCGAGTAATATAAAAAGAGTAATAATTAATGAAAGCACTTATCTTAGCAACATATAATGAGCTCCATTAAGCTGATATGATCAAAGAGATATAGGCAGTCCCTGCTACAGTTCACAGGATGATAACCACACTAGAGGTACCAGGTGCGGAGCAGCATTCAGTCTAAGCGCCGTTTGTTCGGTGGTAATTCGTTGCCTTCTGGATAGAAGTGTTTACTAAAGTAGATGACGTGTAAAGAAAGAATATAGAATCCACTCAGAACATGGCCACTTTCAAATATTTAATCATTTAGTGTCTGTTTATAACGGATGTTTCTCGAATGTCAGTAGCAGGAGAATGAAGGAATGAATGAATGAATGAATGAATAAAGTGATCCAATAATATTCTCGATATCCAAGTCACTAATGATATCGGATTTGCTGTATTTATATCACACTTTTTACAATGGAGCATTGTCTCAAAGCAGCTTTACAATTTTAGATCATCTTCTAATATCCAGGGCCAATCCAAACTAAGCAAGCCTGGGGTGACAGTGTTAATTCCGAAACGTAAACGAAAGGAAGAAACCTTGAGAGGACGAAGACTCGAAAAAGACCCATTCTGCTTGGGTGACTCAGAAGTTAAACGCAAGAAAAATACAAGTCTGTCCTTTTATGACAATTGTCTTTTGCAAAAGATGGCTTCAGAGTGCTGTTTCTCTTTATCTATTTCCATTTCTGCTGTATTTCAGTGTTGTGTGGTATCAGGAGCTGAAGCCTTAGCTACATAGTTTAGAGAGATGAATCCCTCTGTCAGATAGGGAAGCTAGGTGTGTAAGTCCATCCTTTCCCAGAAACTATTATTCTGTTTAACTCGAATAACCTTGTTCCATTACCTCCGCTATCATTGTGCTATCTGCAGCAGTGCTGCTAGAGCGGTAGTCGAGTGCATGAAGTGACCGAATAATGTAGCGGTTGAGCTAGTCAAAGCTTTATAAGTATCACACACAGTGCTGGCCAAAGGTCCGAGACCACTCATGAAAATGAAAACGTTCCCAAACTGAAGGGTTTTCCATATAATCACCATAACAATGAGTGATAGATAAACCTTAAAAATAATCCATTGTAGATGTACTGTTTTGTATGTTCTTCCTTTCCTTCCTACCTTCCTTTCCTGAACACGCACTCGAGATGTCATGGACTTTTCCAAACTTTTCAAGTTCTTTTGATGTTACTGAATTCTTTGTCTTCAAGTGTCCCCTAAATTTTCAATTGGATTTAGGTCAGATGATTAACTAGCAAAGTTAATCATCAAAGTTAAACTATTAGGGTTATAATAGCGGTTGCCTGAATGCCGGGGGCCAGTAAAACGCAACATCAGGACAGCAGCACGAAAAACAGCCTGCCCAGTTGGCCAAGTTCATGTGTCGGGGGATGCACAAGGTGTTAACAGAATACTGTAACTGAGGCCAAAGTCGGTTCAGCCAATGTTTAACCACTGATCATTCAAAAATGGTCAAAAAAGTCTGTAAAAATACCGAACAAAGTAAGCTTTCATTGCCTTATACCGCTGAACGTGAGATGTTTGGGAATATCCTAACGAGGCAAACAACTAAACCGATCAAATTGAGTGCTTATTTACAAGTGAATAAAACGTTAAGAGAAATTTGGTTCAGAGAACTGTTTTGCCAGACTGGGCAAGTTGGAAAAAAGGTTAATTAAACTTGATCCTTAAGAGTTATTGAAAAAGCTTTGAGGTACGTTTGGGCTGCAGTACGAATTCTTCTCTACTAAGATCCAAACAAGCATGTCAATTAGTGCTCTTTTGGGCTCCACTATATGTCATATCAGTGAGAAAAGGTACAGTAACTGCTTAAAAAAAAGAACTGACCATGTTGATGATGTCAGGGTAAGCGGACTCCACCAGCACACCCCTGTTGGTGGACATAAATTCCACCAGTTCGTTGAGTGTGGCCCTCTTCACCTCTTTACTCTTCAGATCAGTGGCCATGTCGCAGAAGTCAAATAACACGCAGCAATGCTGCAGCTTCTGCACAAACAGTTCCTGCTGCTCTGTGGACGAAGCATCTGAAACACAAACGTCACACACACTTTTTAATTCGGTTTGTATTCTGGCAAGCAAAGATGGGCAGAAGATCTCCAGTTCGTCAAAAAATGACCGAAATGTTTAAAACCAATGCTCCTCAAAGAAAGCTTGGAAGGGAGTTCCATATTTCTCACTCTACAGTACATCGATGTGTGATCGAAGGTCTTAGTTCGGCTGACCTTTATCAAGAGCTGCATTACAGAGTGCAAACAATCCTCATGGTAACCATGTCCAGAAGCAGCAATGACTACTTTGGACTCAAAGGCGTTTGGGATGGACCATCATACAATGGAAACGTGTACTGTAAACTATTTGGGTCTATAAAAGACTCAAAGGACCATCCCAACTGTTATAGGCAACACGTCCAAAAGCCAGGGTCTGTCATGATATGGGGCTGTGTCAGTGCCCTTGGCAAAGGTCCCTTCTGTGACAGCATTAATGCAGAAAAGTACATTGAGATCTGTTACATTGAGTAACATAAGCTGCCCTCAAGATTCCATATTTTCCAGCAATGTCCATGCACCTTTCAACAAGACAATGCAAAAAAGCCAAATCAGAAAAGATTAGGACAGAAATAAGCTAAATCGCTTCCAATCGTTCCTTGAGTGACATTGTTTTAAAAACTTTTTTTTTTTATCATTTTCTCCCACATTTCCTTTCAAATTTAAGATGCTCTGCCCATCTTTGTTCCTCAAACCCTTTCCTGGAAGCTGCTTTTGTACCAAATCATGATTATTACCACCTGATGAAATTGCCTGTTTAAAATGACATCATTTCCTTTTTTTTCTTCTAGCACTAGCACTAAATTGCCCCCATCCCAACTTTTTGGGAATGCGTAACAGCGGGAATATTTGTTTATTATCAAATGAAAGATCGGAAGAGGTCGTGTA
>JAUZST010033728.1:0-28506 GCA_034779995.1 Parotocinclus haroldoi | reverse complement strand
ATAATATAAATATATATATATATATATACACACACACACACTGTGTATGTATTGAAAATTTTAAATTATTATATCTAGGGTGATGCTGGTTTTGGAGTAATTGGAGACAAAGGACTTCCTGGAATTCCTGGAGAGAAGGGCCGTCCTGGTGCAGACGGTCTGCCTGGCATAAGCTTCCCAGGTCCTGCTGGTGCTAGAGGGATGCCAGGAGACCCTGGCATCATAGGGCTTCCAGGTCAACCTGGAAGCCCAGGTCTGCCAGGTAGGTCCAAGATAAATCAAACAGATTGAAGATGGACCAGAGTCTGAACAGAACATGTCTTGGTAACGTCAGTGAAGTACACTGAATGTGTAAAATCATCTGTTAATATGCATATACAGGTATATGCTGTCTAACGTCTGCATCCAAATCTGGGAAACACGTTGAATGAAATAAGGTGGACCGATATTTGTATGGAATTGTTCTCATGTGAAAAAACATTCTTCAGATATTAAGTTCCAAAATTGCCCAGCAGAGGCCCTTATACAGCACTGCTGTGGTAGTTGGAGTAGTGTGAATAAGGCTTATTTACAATGGACTGAGGCAAACAAGGAAACAACACAAAATAGCCACTAAACACAGGAAGGACCAGAAAAGGGAGAGGAAACAAGACAAACCAAGAGATGAAAAGCTGCAGGCAGCTGCAGCCCAGGGAACCACCACAGGAAAGACTAGAACCAACAGAGTGCAGAGGAAGAGGGGTATTTATAGGGAAGGCAGCAGGTGACAACAGTGCCACCTGCTGTAATGGAGGGGAAGCATCTAGGGAGAGAGCAGCCTCATCCTGGCACATTGGCCACATTTAACATCAATTATATTGACCTAACCACCAATCCAAAAAGGTGTATAACTCACCTTTAGAGTGTTAGAATTCAGTGGATTTTCCACTTTTGATTCAGGATTTGGGGTGGTGTGATATGAAATGAGATGCACTAATTGCAATTTTCTTGGCCGATTCCAATTTCTATAATATATGACCTTCCGGTTTCGAATTGGGCGGATTTCCCTTTTCTCTAAGAATTATAAATGATGGCATACGGAAACAATTTCTAAAGAAAAGTAGCAATAGCTGTTTGCTTGTACCTGTCTCTGTTCTCTCAATAACTTCAGCTTTGTGGCACCAGCCACACAAATATTATATTATTCACTGCAAACTTGCTCAAATTGTACTTTATTACAACCTTGATAGAGCTTTAACTAGTTAGTGCAAGGGTGCAAGTGCAAGCCAAGGCGCTGAATACTTTTGTACACGCAGACGGCAAGGCATGCTTCACTAGTGTAATGCATTAAAACATTGTAAGCGTTTGTGAACTAATAAAATACACATGCACATGATGTAGATAGCATAAGAAGTTTAAAGGCCTTTAAAGCAGGTTTAACAAAATAAGCATAAATCTGGCCAGCAATTCAGTTTCCTTATTTATGCTTTATTGTGTTCATTTGTATATTTTATATTAACTTGTTGTATTTTGGTGTTTTTGTATGTGTGTTTGTGTATGTTTTTTTTGTTTGTTTTGTTTTTTTTGCTTACGCAGCGTTGCCAGGTGATAAGCACCACGTAAACCCGATTCACTGGTAGGCTGGCCGTATGTGCTCAGCATTCCTGGCAAAAACATTCTGTTAGCCAAAATGTCTCTTTCGAAACTCTCAAAAAATAAAATAAAGGTTGATTTGGAGCACAGACAGTTTCAAGAGAGGTGGACGATCGATTATTTATTTGTTGAGTTTAATATGTAAGGAGAAAGTTGCCGTCCTTAAGAAGTACAATCTTAGGCATAATTATACCAATAAATAGGCAAGCTATGTGGTGAGTGAGCTCACTTAAAGCAAAAAAAAATTGTGTCAGAAGAAGCACTGTCAAGTTTCTGGTAGCAAACACTGAGCAAGAACAATTAAAGCAAGCACTGAGCAAATACTGAAGAAAATGTATTTGAAATTCTGTATGTGTACATAGTTATTATATATTAAACTATTTGATTTTCCCTTTTTCGACTGCTTTTTGCCGCGATCCGTTAATCTGACCCCTTATTGAAAACACAGTGTGGTAAGTGGCCCCCAGGTAATTTGAGTTTGAGACCCTTGTCTTAAAGGGGTTTATGAAATGGTTGCTGAATTAACGTTAGCTAAAGCTTTGTGCTGTTCATGTGTGTGGTTGTGTTTGTGCCACTGTCTGCGTCACAAGCGCTGGCAAAAAAAGACACAGGATTGGTTATATGAGACACTGAAAATTGATATACACACAATATGATCAAAATAGTCCTAATACAATTGATAAAGTCCTTTTGCTTTAAAGTGGGTCTTCTCAAATTGAAACCCTGCATTATCACTAACAATTAGGAAATTCCGTCTGTCCTTCTGAAACCCAAATGTATAGGCAGCCAGTATAAAACGAGTTTTTGTCTATGTCCGTGTCCTTATTCTGCTTGCGGTAAACTTTCTCCTTCTTGATTTTTTTCCATCTCTCCAGTGACAAACTGAGATTACGGGGAAGCTACCACTGCAAAAATATTATACTCCTCTAATGGTCAAACCCTCTTAACTAAAATCTCACTCACACTTTTTATTCCTCTGTGCTAGGGAACTCCTTTTTGCTTTTCTTTAACGGAAATTGTCTCGTTTTACCTGCATTTACTGTCCTCATTCTATGTTAATGATTTTATCATCTTTATGCTTTTGCACTGAATGATTTAATGATGCTGAATGAATGAAGTGATTAATGGACTGATTAACTGACCGCATTTCTTGCCATCTCTCTTACCTTTGCATGTTGTCCGACTAGGTGACAGCTGTGGGCAGGGGGGGCTTAATGAAGCCTCATTCGGAAAGGGAGGTGAGGAGCCCAGAGCTGTAGCCAGTAGAATGTTTACAGGGTAATGGCTGGGTCAGACGCCTCAAGCCTTAAAACAGGCTAAGTGTATCTGCGCCAGTCAGTGCCTGTCTGTTATTGACATTAATATCAGAAACAAAAACTGTTTAATGTTCTGGCTTAAGCTGGAGCCACAACACATAGGCAGGAAGCACAGTTACTTGGGTTAAAAAAGGGATGGGGAATGTCAGGTCATGGGTGAACACTAGAGAGGTTTTATTCATGTTCTTCCCTTGCTTGCTCTTCTGCTGCTGCTTTTGTGTCTTCAGCTTATGCCGGTACATACAACATGCGCTCCTAATTAACGGTTCTTATCAGCTAATCAGCTAGCAAAGCTTGTCGCATGTGATCAGCTGTACTACATTGAGCTCTACACAGTTATATGGGTGTTCCACACGAACCTGAGGAGCTGGGAAGCGACGGCCTTTACACATACCGTGCCAGTTCAGTAGACCTACATTACTGTGCAAAAGCCTTAGGCACACTATATTTTGTAGTTTATTTTCTGCTTATTCTTTTTTTAAGCTTTAGTGTTCATAGCACTTTGCAGTTCTACAATTGCAGACTACCAGTCTATCTCTGTACATACTTAGTGCCCTTTACTCTGTTCTGGATCTCATCAGGATTAGTGCTGCCATGCAGAATTCCAGGAGAACGTGGAGACCCAGGTTTTTCTGGATTGCCTGGACTTCCAGGTAATGTCTTGTGTCTAAACTTGCATTTGATGAAAAATACAATGGAAAATAGTTGCTTAAATATATAGAGATGGTCACCCCTTAATATAAATGTATTTGTGTGTTTTAGGTCAAAGGGGCCAATCAGGTCCTTTAGGATTAAAAGGAATGCCAGGATTAGATGGTTTAAAGGGCGAGAGAGGAGATCCAGGCTCTGGAAGCATCCCAGGACCACGCGGTTTGATACTATTCAAAGTTTAGAAGTTAAAGAAGTAAAAGAAACATATTGGACATGTTCTAATCGTATTCTAATCTAGGCCTGTTTTTGCATGCATTTTTGTGCGGTATTTCTCCCCGTTTTAATTCTTTGCTGTATAAAAGTAGATTATAGCAGTGGAGTTTCTAGACCACTTGCTCAAATCCGAGGGACACAGCTGTACCCATCTGCTTGCCAATAGCCTGTTACACAGTAAATAGATGAAGGGATTTAACGCTTTAAATGAAGAGCACATTTACATTAAAGACCTTTAATTATTTTTCAGAACTTTGTGTTCTGTTTGAATACCTAAATTCTTCTTTTTCATAGTTCTTGTTCAGAAAATACTATGTAATAACAAAATAAAATTTCTTCTTTAGCTTTAGATAACATCTAGGAGATATGATAACTTGTTATTGTTGTTATTGCTGTTGTTATTATCATCAGTGGGTCCATTCCTTTCGGTTAGACCCTTTTGAACCACTTGAGCACTATGCAGGTGGATCTAGCTTTCTCAGGAGCTAATGGTCATTTTGCTTGAAGAGCTTAAGCTAAGAGTGGAAATATTTGCACAACTTATTTGCACAGGTTTCCCTGGACCAAGTGGAGAGCCAGGTACACCAGGCATTCCAGGCATTAGCCCTCCAGGTGTTCCTGGACAAGATGGTCTTCCAGGGTTGCCGGGAACAAAAGGGGAGCCGGGTGAAATTTTAGGGGCATCTGCAGGTGCCCCTGGATTTTTAGGACAACCTGGTGAACCCGGTGACAAGGGTCAACGAGGCACCTCTGGATCACCAGGTGAAACAGGTAGGTTTGGAAAAATCACTAACTCCAATTAGTATTTCTATGATATCGCTTGATATCAAGTTTGTTTTTTAAATGTACATTAGTTACGTAAACACTCCTATATGCTTGTAAAATGTTCAACTGCAGGTCTTGATGGACGCATCGGTATCCCAGGGGTAAAGGGTGAGCGTGGTGTCAATGGTTTCCCCGGCTTTCCGGGTCGTCCAGGGCCACCAGGTGTAGTAAATGGACCTGAAATAACTGGACCTCCAGGCTTACCTGGAAATATTGGATACCCTGGACCATTAGGTGAGAAAATAATATAGTGTGCAATTTTTTTTGTTTTTGTTCTACATAAACCAACAATGAAATATCTACCTGTTTTGAGTCTTTTGCTCATTGGCGTATTAATTTGAACATTTCGAGCAGTTAACATTTCGAGCAGGATAACATTTAAAATTATTAATACAAGAACTGCACGAGCTGAACTAAAAAAAACCAACATTTTTATTAAATCATCTGTTAAATTACCATCTATTAAATTATGTTGATTTGTCTTACTTACTTAGAAGATGATGAAAAATAAGTGCATTGATATTAAAAAAAAGAAATTTTATTTCAGTGCAGGTATGCGCCGTTTAACGACAGCATTATGTTCAGTGAAACAGGCCTCTTACTGGGCATGACCATAGTCTTTTTCAGCCAGATGAAATAGATAATTAAAGAGTGAATGTGAACCAGTTTATAGTATAGTATAGTTACACTTAATGAAATGCCATTTACAGTTTATTACAAATAAATAGTGTAATCCACACAAACTGCAGTAGCTTGCAGAAAAAGTCTCTTAAACACATCAACTGAGTAGTCCAAACGTGAGCTAACAAGCAAGCAAGTACACAACCAGTAAGGTAGTTACTTGTACAGGAATGACAGGCTTCCTGCTATTGAACCTGCCCGTACTGTTCTGTTTAGATCTGTTTAAGGGAACACCATCTGGAGTTAAAAGACTGAGTTTTATTTCCTATTATTATTTTTTATTGCTAAGACCTCAGTTGTTAAAACCAACATTGAATGGTCATTAAATGGCGCATACTTTATGAAGTTTGAAACAAGTTGAAACCAGTTTTCTCTCAGAATTTTAAACTATGCACTAGTACTTACATTAGTAAGTTAGAATTTTTTAAATATTAATAGAATCATATATATAAAATTGAAAATGATTAAATTAATAGATGAGGACCCACTATATGCGCGTAAAACAGTATATTTTTAATTGACAAGAGCTATTGTAGCAGCTGTAGTTGAGCTTCCCGTTTTAAGATATACCAACTTACAATATTTTGTCTTTAATATGTGAATCCGATCATAAACAGAAATACACATTCAGAAAAATCCATACTCTGAAATCTTTATTTTGTATCTTCTCACACAAACAATGCTCATCTTCGATGAGGATGACAATTTGTGATGTAGGGAGTCTTTTTCTTTTTCTGTAATTCTCTGTTTTTGAACATTTCCGTTTCTCACTTTCAATACATTTTTCATATCTACACTGCTCACAATATTTAGGGGATATTTCAAAATGAATATGGAGACGATCCCACAAGAACTGCTGGGCAATCTGATTCTGTCCATGCCCCATCACTGTCAGTGTGTTTTGGCACTCTTGGGTGACCGTACACCCTACTGATCAGTCAATGTGGGGGTACTCTCATCCAGTTTAAAATGCTTCTGTTCACCCCATAAATATATCACTAAACTAAAGTAACTAAAGTGTTTCAGGCACGCTGCGCACTATGATACACTCCTGCACTGTGTACTGCATGACGTAGGGAGTCACGTGGCAGGAGTGAGGAGTGTAAGGAAAAGCCAGGCGGTGTCTTGTTTTAGGCATGTTTAACACTACTACGCTATGAAATATATATAGTATGTATTTGTATAATTTATATTTGTATTCTATTGATATCCTTTAGTTGTCTAGTATAATCGGTTTCATTTATTTGAAACTTATTTGATACTTTTACTTTAATTCATCTTCTTGTGTCGCAAGTAAAACACTGTGTGACTTGCTATAGAAATGTGCTATATAAATATTTTCTTTCTTACCTTCTATATATTAAGCTCCTCCAACATACAATGGATTTATCAAACATATCTGTTCCATCGCAAAACGAGGACTTCTTGTATTTTATAGCGAACAGAGAGGCTTTTACAAAACACACAGTAAAAGCCCATTTACTGTTTCAGGAAAGCGAGTCTGATAGTGCATGTTTGGGTAGCTGGAGTTCATTTCCTATGGGAATTTTCCACTTCCACCTTCTTTCTGAATGTTCAAAGAAGCAAATGAAATAAAAGAAAGCAAATTAATCATGTGCGTATGATAAGAAGAAAAGGTTCGATCAAAGCTAAAGCATTAATAATCATACTCATAATGTCGCCTGACTGCTCTTTTTTATTGTCAGTAAGTTATTCATTGTTTTTCTGACGGTTACTTCTCATTTCATTGCTCTCCTCTCCTCTCAACTACATCTCTACACTTTTCTGTCTCACCACATCCATCACTTTCATCTTCCCATCACTTCCGTCTGTGGTGTGTCGATGCTCTGTTCTTGGTGCTGGGTCACTTCTCTAGGCTGCCAAGGTGAGAGATTGTCAACCCTAATAAATCCCCGTAGTGCTCTGTGTCTCTAACAACCAGTGTCTTCCTATCTCTCCGTTCCTCAGTTCACTCCTGAGAATAGAGTAGCTAAACTTTCTAACCAAAGCAGCTAGTAAAGGGGAGCATGTTTAATGAGCTGAGGAGAGAGATCATGTCTACTTTCTATACCATTCCAGTTTTGTGATGGCAGATCTGTTTCCGATGGGTGTAACAATTATTTCATTTCATCATAAATATTTCTATTTGTGCCTATTTTTACCGGCCATTCATTTTCAGGCAAGATCATGCAACCTTGGGGTGGTATAAATCATGTGACATAGATTTCCCAGCTATCTTTGTGTGGTTCAGTTAGTGTGTATGTGTTCATGCACATACAGTGCTTCCTGTGTTCTAGTTGAGCTCTAGGCAGAATTAAGATTACTAATGTAATTAATCAGTACTAATGTTGCTAAACACCAACAATCTGTTGTGACATAACTCTAATCTTCTTTTATGAATTTAACAAACTCATTTAACTACATAAGAATGTATTGAAATTGGTAGAAGCCCTAGAATGGTTTTGCCATTAGCGATGCTGCTTGTATTAATATTTGGTGTATGTTTGAGTTTTAGTAGTTTGCAGCAATAAATAAATAAATGTCAGGAATCTGAGCTCGTTCAGAATGACAGGTATGAGTCGTTCAATGACCATAGAATAAACGTACGTTTGCTTTAACCACAATGGTCTTGAAGATTTTAGTAATTAGTAATTAAATGAAATAGAAATTAGTGTTTACCTCAAGACTGCCAGTCAACAATGTTGATCCATGAACAGAGGTAGGAATTAGACTTGACGAGCAGAAGTGAGTCATGGGTATGTGTGCGTCTGTGTGTGTAACCATCTTGCTGGTCGTGTGATCACTTGCTCGTCCCCTCACGACCTGTATTTTCTCTCTAACATATAACTTTATAAACGGAGTCTCTGTTTTATGTGGCTGATCTGTGTTGTTTGTAATATTGGCTATCAGTGCGTATTTGGCTCAGATCAAACAAAAGTATCAGGTTCATCATATCATCCTCTTAGGTGTTACAACTTTAATGTAGAGAGGGTCATAACAGTACATATCAGTTTCTATAATTAAAATGAAATATCCCATAATGAAATTCCACCTAATTGTTTTTGAGCATCTATTGTGTTAGATACCCTGCCATTGTAACCCCTTTTGTTTCTAAAAAGTCAATTGAACTACATTCAGTTAGCAGTTCATCAGGTACACCATCATTTGAGTCATTTGCTGTACAGTTCCTGTCTGTGTCCCTTTTATTCCTATGTACGGTTTGTTAGCAGCTTATACCACACTCATGAATGAAAATAGGCCACCATAGGACCACATAGGAATGTGTTTGTGCTAGTAGTCTTGTTGTGGATATAAATTCCCGTTTACATTACACTGGTCACTTTTTAGACATTAACAGTACCTTGTTAAAATAGTCCGTAAGCTCTTCTTTTTCCGTATATAGTTTGTGTTTCTCCTCTTCTTGCCCATCAGCTTGTTTTCTGATATTTGATTGTTACATATTCATACTGTTCAAATGATACAGGCATAAAAAGCCTCTAACTTGGCACAGTGATGTGAATTTTACTTGGCCAGAAGCTCGATTGTGTGTTTTTGAAGCATATTGTGGATAATTGTCTTGCTGAATGGCGTAACCATGACTCATGACAGAGACACTCAAATTTTATTTTTGTATATCATGGTACTTTGTTTAATCAAAATTTGGATTTGCAGAGGAAAACCCTCCTTAAAACGTCATAGCTTTGGCTTAATTTTGAACATTAGAGATTAGGTCCTGCAGCTCATATATTCCTAATCTTTTAGTCTTTCACTTGTTATTTTTCTATTGAGTTTTTCTTTATAGAAACACAGAGCTATTTAACGCTTAATTGTTTGCTATTCCATTTTACCGTAGTGAATTTTTGCATTATTTTACCAATTTCAAAATACTTTTGCTTTTAGTATTTATTCTTTACTCTAAAGCACTTTGAATTTAATTTAAGTATAATATATGTTATATAAATAAAGACACTTATTTGAATCATGATTAAATTTGATATTAAGTATGCTGCTTTGATCACGCTGTCACCAAGGTTCCCCAGGGACTAAGGGTACAAAAGGTAACCCAGGACCATCAGGTCAAGGTGAAAAAGGCTCTACCGGACGACCTGGAACTCCTGGAACACAGGGACCAGTGGGGCAGCCTGGACCTCCTGGTCCATCGTTTGAAGGTTTACCTGGAAGGCCTGGACCGAAAGGTATGAAGTTGTTTTTAATGCTGTAAATGAAAGACATTCCCGTTCAATCTTCACATTCCCTGCAACCTTGTTTACAGCCAGCAAAGAGAGGCAGAGTTTAGGATAGGGCAGTACATTCTGAGAACTGGGAACTTCCCAAGATCCTTCTTCCAACATAAGGTGACAATCTGGACAATTCTAAAGGGGTCACAAACTAAATGAGATTATTTCAAGTTTTGTATTTAGCCTCAGCCATTACTTTTCATTAACGCAGAGGTGGTTGAATGTTTGGGACCCATTCAGAATTTACTAGTTTAATTTAAAACGTCTTTAGATTTTCACACAGTCCTAAAAATAGATAAGTAAAAACAAATAAGACAAAAATATTCTACTGGGCCGTAGCCCAAATTTCTGTACAAAACAGTTTCTACTGTGGGATGTTGGTTTGTTTAATCACATGAACTTCCACAACATTTCTATTGGATTAAATTCAGGATTTTGACTTGGGCATTCCAAAACGTAATTCATTTTAACCAGAACGACTAGGGGTGTATCATTGCTGTATGATCCACATTCTGTTGAGATTCAGTTTGTTACCTCATACCACATCATTGATGGAGATCTATCCTATTCCAGATGCAAAACAGGCCCAAACCATGATACACCATTTTTCACAGACAGGATAAGATTCATATGCAGAAATGCAATGTTGTCCTTTCTCATTTAAAATAAGATGGTTTTTTTCAGTATTATTATGGCGTGTGATCTTACAGACGTGAAGAAATGTTCTTTACGGAGGGGAGTGGCCTTCCTCTTCCATGCACAGCCCTGTTGTACTGTGTCCCACTGATGGTGAACTACTTTAAATTAGCCAATTATTAGAGGCTTTTAGTCCCTTAGATTTTACCCTGGACTCCTTTGTGACCTTGAGAACCACTTTTGACTTTTTCTAGAGTGGTCCTTTTTATCCATTCAGTCTTTATAAAATGATTTTCTCTTTGTTAACACTCGACTCCTGTTTTTCAATTGATAAGACATTAACATGTTTCTTTCCTAGGGGAGAAGGGCTACCCTGGCTTGTCAGGTTTCCCTGGATTATCTGGACGTAAAGGGGTTTCTGGACTGCCAGGAAGTAAAGGTTTTCCTGGAAATCCGGGAGGAAATGGTAGACGTGGATTACCCGGAGGTTTCGGGTTGAAAGGTCAATGAGATTACATTGTTGAAAACTGTTGTTGAATACAAGATATTGTACATGAGCACTAGTGTTTAAATGGATTTTTAAGCCTCTCTTGTGTTTTGAAGGTGATCGTGGAGTGCCAGGTCCATCAGGACCCAGTAATGTTGTAGTAAACATTCCGAAAGGTGACCAGGGTGCTGTTGGAGTTTTAGGCCTTCCAGGTTTTCAAGGACCTAGAGGTACTGAAACACTTGCATAAGCAGTGAATTTCCACTCCATCACTTAGCTGATATGAAAGGTGTAGTGGCTGGAAACTGAATATAGATATCGCATCATAGTTAGTGCAATGATTCTTGTGGAATTACATTTAAACATTCTGTAATCATTCTTTTTAAAGGTGATAAAGGCTTGCCAGGGTTGTCTGGTCAACCGGGCTTACCTGGTCTGCCAGGATTTTCTAGACAGACCAAGGGTTTGCCTGGTGATCCAGGATTCCCAGGTCCCAGAGGAGCCCCAGGACTTTTAGGACCTAAAGGAGCACCTGGTGTTTTCGGTTTCCCTGGCATGACTGGACCCAGTGTAAGCATATTTAGTGTGTTATATCAGTACAAAAAAATCATAATTATGAGCTTAGCAAAATTAGTTCAAGAGTAGTTAACTATAAACTTACATGTGAGGTGATTGTCATAGATGTTATTCGCAATAGCACAACCTTGAATGTCCTATTGCTTTTATACAACCGAAATTTGTACTAAATATGCTTTAATACTGACAATCAGCATTCCCTACCATGCTAGCATATGCTGTATACTAAAAAAACATGTGGTTTCTATTATATAACACGAACAAGTAATGTTAGTTTGAAATACAAAGTGCAAATACGTACTGAAGTCCTAAAACTGAAACTCAATTTAATGAGAATTAATAGATTTTGCCTTATTACTCATAGTAATTCCACACCAGGTGTGTATGAGTAGCGTGAAAGAGTAATTCCTAATGTTCAAACAAAGTTACCCTCCGGTAGGCAGGTAAAGTAGATACATGTGCTAAATCTGACAACAGAAGCCGCTATAAAACTTTAGACATTTATCTTACAACTGATTTTAATAATGGCGCATGTATACTGCATGATATTTGTGTTGTGTGCATTCATGCGTTCACTCAGTGCATTTCGTTCTCTTGTACAGGGTGATAATGGAGAACCTGGTTTGCCAGGATTACCTGGTAGTCCAGGATTTCCTGGGATCAAAGGTGAGTTCTGGTGGATTTTTTTTCAAATCAAAAATGGCTAGTTGAAAAATGTAAAAGATTAGCTGCATATAAATTACATTTATGCATGTTATTAAGGTGAGAAAGGTGATACATCTGGAACAACCGGTGCACGTGGGCTGAAGGGACTTGTGGGAGATTTTGGAATCCCTGGTGAGATATGCACTTTTATCTCCTTTGCTTCTGTTCACAACATAGCAATCCCTTGACTGAGGGCATCTCTCTTTGCTTCACAGAAACACAAAAATGTTGCTTTTTATTTATTTTAGTCGTAATTGTTATCATTATAGGCACTTGTTACTCTTTATTGCTGGTTTCTGTACAGAACAGCTTGCTGATTGTCTTGGTGTTTAATTCTATCCATGCATAGGTGGCCTAGGTCCTCCTGGTGAAAAAGGTCTTCCAGGCTTCCCAGGTGGTTTGGGAATCCCTGG
Source organism: Parotocinclus haroldoi (assembly GCA_034779995.1). Lineage (NCBI taxonomy): Eukaryota > Metazoa > Chordata > Actinopteri > Siluriformes > Loricariidae > Parotocinclus > Parotocinclus haroldoi. Next base: position 16,073 of record JAUZST010033728.1, on the reverse strand, counting down.
GCAGAAAGGTCTGCCTGGAGATCTCGGAAGACCAGGATTTATTGGTATCTCATCTGCATATTTCACACACAGCTTAGTTTAATCAGTTATATCAATCAAATGTATGTTTCACACGTGTTTTTGTGCCTTCTGTTAGGCCCACCTGGACTTCCTGGTGTCAGGGGCCTACCAGGATACCCAGGACTGAGGGGACGTAATGGTGAGAAAGGTGACATTGGAGCTCCAGGCAGGGTTGGAGAGAAAGGTTAGTTATTACTAATTACCATTACAACTATACTATATGGCTTCCAAATATACTGCTTACAGAAATTTGCAGATATTTCAAAATGAAAATCCCTTTATGAAATATCCCCTAATTCTTGTGAGAAGTGTAATTGATCAAATCTATGCCTGCAATTCCTAGAAACTGCAAGTCTGTTCACCCTGTGTGTCATTTACAGTATTTAGAGACTTACAACTAATACAATATACAATTCTAAGCAAATTTGAGTTAAGAGCCTTGTTCAAGGACAAAAGGCAGAGGTGGGATTTGAACCCTTAACCTTCTGGCCCAAAACCTGGTACCTTAACCGCTAAGCAAACACATTAGCTTTTGCTCTCTTCAGTTTGTGTGACATTTTAACATTTTACATTTAGCGTTGCTCAAGAGTCCAAAAGGGACAGCTTGGCAGAGGTGGGATTTGAACCCTGAATATGCTGGTTCAAAGGCCAGTACCTTACCCACTAGGTCTAATTTTGCATTTACTCTACCTAATGCTATGATCTTAACCCTACTTCACATAATTGATTCGATAATCAATGAAAATGTATTCATGAGCACACATTTCATCATTTTCATAGGTTTAACAGGAACCTCTGGATTACATGGACTTAATGGACTACCAGGACCTAAAGGCCAACCAGGTGTCCCGGGTAAGGAGCATCTGAGTAATCACTGCTGTTTTTATTATAGCACAGATACATTTTGTCCACAGAGTCACATGCCACCTTGTTAAAAACTACTGAATTGAATTATGACTAAAGGAAGCATTCTTGACTGTGTACAGGTGCGGTAAGTGTCAGTCGACCTGGAGAGCCTGGTTTGAATGGATTGAAGGGAGAAAGAGGCTCATCACTACCTGGAGTGCCAGGAATTTCTGGAGAAAAGGGAAGCAAAGGAGAGAGGGGTGAGAAAACCGTATCTTATGCGCCCATCGTATGGCTTATCTTATACGGTTACTCCATGTTTTACAATGGTTCTTGGGATATTTCCACTTTCCGATGGGCAAGTGATACAGTACAATTTTCTCCTGCACTCTCCGGTGCTGAATAAGGAACTTGGCAGTGTGTGACGTAGGGAGTCTTGTGACGGGAGTTATGAGCGATGTATTGAAATGTAGTGAAGAAAAGCCTATATGCAATAATCATTTTTTGTTTTCACTTTAAATATGTTATTTAATTAATTACCTAAGATATACAATACTTTATTAGAAAATATGCTTAATAATTTTGCACAACTGTAGTTTACGGTAAGTATTTGTTTAAGGTAGGCTACATGCTACAATACTTTGCAGCACTCTATCGTGCAATTGATTTGTCGGAACATTGAAATTTATTATATTAATTACTGACAAATTCCTCTTTTTTCGGAGCAATTACAAGCCCATTTATTTCCTGTAAATGACAACCGGTAAAAAACCAGCAAAGAACACAGTGTTTTTAGACGTAGTGATTAATAATTTAAAAAAAAAAATCCATTACATACTGGAATGTAGATCTGTTGATTTCTAAGAAAATTTGGCGTGGTCTCTAAATTTCTTTTCCAGAGCTTTATGTCTTGAAGCTGTCTTATGTTGATGCTGGTGTTCTGGTGTTTGTTAGGTCCATCTGGGCAGCCAGGATTCCCAGGTCCACCAGGTCCTTGTGGGGTGCCAAGTACCTCTGAAATCCCTGGTCTTCCAGGAGACACTGGCCTACCCGGACCAGATGGTCCAAAAGGTATGTTGACAGTATAGGACTTAACAATATAGGACTCATCTATATATCTGTATACTTCTACATACTCATCGATATACTGTATCTATTGTTTCTGAGCTTTCCCAGTAATTAATCATTTTTGTCAGTGAGGTGTACAGCAGGGTTTAAAAGGATCTAACTGTATCTTAATAATTCTCCAGCAACTTTCTGTTATCATGGATTATAATTGTTTAGCAAGTATAACAAGCAGATGCAGCGTTATCACAGCACACATTAAGTGTCCTGCCATTAACAGGCAGCCCCATTCACCAGCGGTATCGTGAAGGACAGATCTGAACTGGTCTGAAATCATAGGTCAATGGAACCAGGTTCTGTTTGGGATCCAGCAATAGTCAGGTGGCTTTGTGGTTAGCTCTTAAGTCCTGCCTTTGATGTGGAGTGACACACTGTCCCACCTGCAGTGTCCGAGACTGTGGGCAAATGTACTTCAGGATACCATAAATAACCTGTTTGCCGCCAGTACTTATCCGTATCTGATGTTCAGGCCACAGGCAACCTTAGAGCCTTTGCTCTAATATTGTAATCACTACATATATCATTACATTCACACATATGACATTTTATTCGATACCACCAATGTTTTTGTGGCGAGTTTTTCTTTGTAAGTACTCCTAGCATCAAATGATGAAATTTTAAAACATTAATTAGAATTATCATTGATTAGAATTATACAGCAACTAATATTTGTTAATATAATATATGTTGCAGGAAATGGGTTTATATAAGGAACAAATCTTGTTTTTTAAATATCCCCTAAATTTTGTGAGGAGTGTATTTAATTGAACCAGACAGAAAATATATGTCTGAGCCATAAAAAACTGTAATATATGTTTTACTTATAGGTTTCCCTGGGCCCCCTGGTCCTCCTGGTCCTGGTGGCCCCGGAACTGTGCAGGGTGACAGAGGAGACCCAGGGTTCCCAGGATTACCTGGAACACGTGGGATCCGTGGTGAACCTGGAGTTGGAGAAGTACGTGGACGGCCTGGCAACCCTGGATTTAAAGGTGCTTACAGGATCTTTGTAATCAACATATTCATTAAGGTTCTTGATTGCATGTGTGTGTATATACCCATCAGCCAAAAGCTTAAGGGGGGGGGTTACATGTGCTGTTGTAGCAAGATCGTGTCGTTTCTTATTTGGTTTTAATGTTTTGGCCGGTGTGTGTGTGTGTGTGCCTATGTCTTTGGAATCTGTAGATAAATCCAGTGTTCACAATGATCTAAAAGTGACAATATATCCTTTCTCTGCCATCTTCAGGAGCAAGAGGAGACCCTGGAATTACTGGGCCACCTGGACTTCCTGGTTACTCTGGAGATCCAGGCCTTAATGGTTACCCTGGACCTAAAGGGCTTGAAGGTCTGTAAATAACCTAATTGAATCGATTTTCTCACAGCGACCAGAACGTGCCATGTACGTATCCAAAGATACGTCAATAGATGTTTGGGAACAGTTATCTTAATTCAGCCAAATCTATCTGAGCGCTTATTGATATCTGCGTGTCCTGTTTAGATTATTGAAATTGCCTGCACATTGGGCACATATTTTATCAATTGCATAAAATGCTGGTTAATAATGCAGATCACAGTACAGTCTCAATGCATTGTAGCCTGATAGCAAAAAACGTTAACACGTACTAACGTGATCTTTTATAACTGTGACTTAAGCTGAGATTTCCATCTCATATAGGATTATACTTGTATAAGTAATATGAATATTTGAAATCACAGTCTTACAATCCAAGCAATTGTGGGTTAAGGGCCTTGCTTAGGGACCCAACTGTGGCAGAAGTGGGATTTGAACCACGGACCTTCTGTTCGAGAGTTCACTACCTTAACCACTAGGCCACCACAGTCCCACATAGCATTTACATAGGATAGACTACAGCTCATGCACACTGAATTCAACAAGTGGCGTTCAAGTGATGTCACGGAAGCTAAAAGAAATTAGTGAAAACTGTCCCAGGAGACAAAATACAGACACCAGCAGCATTATGGTCTATGCTCTTAGATTTAATTGAAAGGCATGGATCATCCACGGAGGTCATTTGCCTTGGTGGGTTCAATCAACTTTTGCTTCAAAAAATCAAAAAATGCTTTAGACCGAAGACATGCACTCCCGAAGTATTGTTATTGTTAAAACCCCAGAAATTAGCAAGGTATCGTTTTTTCAATACCGCACACCCCTGCTTTATACCTATAAATACACACTGCATTCAGTTTATGACATTATGGAATAAGTGAATAGTATTAAAAAGTTCCCAATATAACCATGTTTTGCCAGCGGTTACAGTGTTATACTCCTTCTTACGAGTCATTATTGTTTATCTTGTACCTAGCCAGAGCAACTTACTACTGCTTTGTATTATTTGTATTGTATTTTGGAGTGCTTTGTATTCTTTGTATTGTATTGTGGAGTGCTTTGTATTCTTTGTATTGTATTTTGGAGTGCTTTGTATTCTTTGTATTGTATTTTGGAGTGCTTTGTATTATTTGTATTGTATTGTGGAGCCAGTGAGGTGAACAGTGGACTGCCATAAGAAAACTTGAGTAGATTTAAAATCAAGCGACTGCCAGGCTGAGCATGTGATACAGAGAGGACAGAAAGGAAAATCCTTTTGACTGCATCAAAGGCAGCTGAAAGGTCAAGAATGGACAAACCAATAAAGGTCTGGATGCTCTGGAGGAAAAAGTTTCTCCGAAAAAGAGGGACCGTTTCTGTGGATTGAGCTAGATTGGATTCTGTGTGAGACAGGTTTACCACTGGTTATATGCATCCTGTATAAAGGTTTGTATAAGTAATACTGGTCTGTAGTTGTTGATGTATGAGACATCAAGTGTAGGTTTCCTAGTGTAGGTGGAAATAGATCCTGCACTCTTGAAGGCAAAATGAAGATGACCAGACATCAGGGAGATGTTGATTATGCTGTATCAATCTGCAGTCTGTTGTAACACTGGTGATATGATGTGAACAAGATGACATAGGCTGGATTTGCTGGATGAGAGAAGTTGAAGTATATCATCTGTGGAAAGAGGAGAAAAACTGGAGTGTTGAGAGGTTTAAAGAAGGAGATGGGTTGAGGAGTGATGAGATGGCTGTGTAAAGTTTATGGGGATCTGAAGTAGATTCTTCCAGCTGCTGTCTGTAGAATGCTTGGAGTCTCTAGCTTGGATTTCTTTCAGTTTCTCTCAGCAGATCTAAGCTCTCTTCAAGCAGTACATGCAGTACATTTGACAGCCAGGGGGCAGGAGTCTGGAGGAGAGAGGGATAACAGGTCAATAGACGAAGAGAGCGAAGAGAGAAATTTACTGGTGGTTCCAGAGGAAGACAGTGGGCGGGAGAGAGTAGAGGTTGTGATGAGCTGTTAAAGTATATGAAGGGTTGGGTACACAAATCAGGGGTACAGAAAGAGAGAAAGAAACAAAATGGTGGTCTGAGAGTTGGAGCAGAGTTAAACTCATCGTAATGGCTGGGGAAGGTCAGCAGAACACAAGTACATTGCCTCCTTTGTGTGTTGGAGGACTATCGTTAAAGGAAACGTTGAAAGACAAAAAGAGAGGAAGTTGACTAGAGTTTGTCTTCCAATCTTAAACTGAGACACTTTGTCACACTCTATTTCTCCCTCTCAGGTGTGGCTGGAAGAAAAGGACGTCCTGGTATACTTACTGAACCACCATTGGTGTATACAGAGGAAGGAGATCCTGGTCCCATAGGAAATTCTGGCCCCCCAGGGCTGGACGGAGAACTGGGTCAGCCTGGCTTTCCTGGACGTTCAGGTGAACTTTTTTTTGTTACCCAGAGAACTTGATACTGATGCATTCCCATTCTAAACTGTGCAATTATTTATGATGTTTTAGGATTAACCTTATTTAGTTTATAATTTTTTTTCCAAAATACGTAGGTTTCAAAGGAAATCTTGGATCAATGGGCAAACCTGGTGAGACTGGACAAACTGGACTTCCAGGGACTGTTGGTGACCCTGGACTTCCTGGTTCCCAAGGGCCCACTGGCTATCAAGGTGAGCAAAAATTTAAAATTGTTTTGAGAAAGTATATTGACTAAACACTGCTATGGCAGAAAGGTAAGATGAGCTGATAAAATTGACAATAGTGTAGATATAAGGAGGTGTGTCTATGAAAGTGAGTGCATGAGACTTTTTTGTAGACATATATGTACTTATACTAACATTTATCTCTCACACCATCTTTCCCTATCCAATGTCCGTTCATATCCTTTACTGTCCCCTCATGCACTCTTTCCAATGCTTAGGTTTTCCTGGTGGGCAAGGGCCACCAGGTCCTCCAGGTCTGCCTGCTCGTTCCTCTGGAATTGGCTACATTCTTGTAAAGCACAGTCAGGCCAGCCAGGTGCCCATGTGTCCCCAAGGCATGGCCAAGTTATGGGATGGATACAGTCTGCTTTATGTAGAGGGACAAGAAAAGGCACATAACCAGGACTTAGGTAAGTCATTCTCAGTTATCATTAAGAGCATCACAGATCATGTGACTCAAATGCAACAGCACGTCCATCCACGTTTTTTCAAAAAGATTTCATAATTTGTTCTTTTTAATTTTTTTATATTGAAGTCACCTCTCTCTTAATCTATACACTATTTCTGCTTTCAGGATTGGCTGGCTCTTGTTTACCTCGTTTCAGCACCATTCCCTTCTTGTACTGCACAGCCAGTGAGCTCTGCTATTATGCCAGCCGCAACGATAAGTCATACTGGCTTTCCACTACGGCACCCATACCTATGATGCCTGTGTCCGAGCAGCAGATCACTCAGTACATCAGCCGTTGTTCTGTATGTGAAGTGCCTTCTCAGGCAGTCGCTGTCCATAGCCAAGACACCACAATCCCTCCATGTCCACAGGGATGGAGGAGCCTGTGGATCGGGTACTCTTTCCTTATGGTAAGACGAAAATGCTTTCACGCACATACACTGTATGGACAAAAGTATTGGGGCGCCTACATGAGATTTTTCTGACATTCTATACTAAATCAGCAAGCATTCATTTAGAGTTTGTCCCCCAACTATGACAGCTTCCACTCTGGCAAGACTTTTTACAAAACTCAACCAACCATGCCTTTATGTATCTTGCTTTGTTAACTGGGGTCCAGTCATGCTGTAATAGAAAAGGGCCTTCACCAAGCTGTTCCCACAAAGCTACATGCAAATGATTGTCCAAAATGTTTTGGTGAGCTAAATCAATAAGATTTCCCTTCACTGGAACATAGTTGCCTAGGTCAACCCTCATTAAAAATACCCCATAGCATTTTCCCTCCTTTAACCAGAATTTACAGTTGGCACACTGCAGTCTGTCAGGTAATGTTCTCCTGGCTTTTGTGAAACCCAGACTTGTTGATCAGGCTCCCAGACAGAGCACGATTCATCACTCCACAGAATGTTTCCACTGCTCCAGAGTCCATTTTTGCATTACACCCCTTTATCCGATGCTTGCCGTTGTGTTTGGTGATGAAAGGCATGCATAGCACTGTTCGGTCATGGAGAACCAGTTAAAATAGAGTACCGTAATGTTTATGACAGCTTATAGAATTTAGTTATGCCAAATCTGACCTGCTGTTTATGCCTGTAACATTCAGACTTAAATACAAATTTTATCTTCTTATTATAATGCATTACAGCCTTAAAATGTTGGTGGTTAAAGCAAATAAACATTGATTATTATACCCTTTTCATTAATGGGTAAACATTAACGACAAATTCCACCCAAAATATTATTCTGAATACAGGTAAGCACCATTAAAAGTCCATCTCATTAACGTCTATTCACTTTAACAGCAAAGGTCTTAAAGATTATAATAAGAAATAAAAAATGGCTTACATTCATCTAATTGACATGTGAACGACTAAAACCCAGTTTCCCCGAACCGTGGCATCACCTGCTGATACTAGTGTTCTTGGCATTTCGTACTTTCTTGTTGTTTTTGTTGACCGTATCAAGTTTTATAAAAGATACAAAGATAAGAATTACTGTACTAAATGTTAATTACATATATGTGACTATTGTACAGTCAGTGGTCTTTCAGTCATTACTTTTCACAGAACGTAATGTGGACATTAAACAACCGAAACAGAACTGCTTTAAAAAAAAAAAAAAAACATATCATGTACTGATTTATCCAAATTTTAATCAGTTGTTCTCATTCTTACTGTGTACTGTGTCTGTCTTATATTCAGCACACAGCTGCAGGGGGCGAAGGTGGTGGACAGTCTTTGGTCTCTCCTGGCTCCTGCTTGGAAGATTTCCGGGCCACACCTTTTATTGAATGCAACGGCGCTAGGGGCACCTGCTTCTTCTTCAACAACAAACACAGCTTCTGGCTGACCACCGTTCAGAAGGATAGGCAGTTCAGTCGCAGTCCAGATTCAGAGACTCTGAAGGGAGACCAGTATCGTAGTCGCATCAGCCGCTGCCAGGTCTGCATGAAGATCCTGTAATCTCTCCAGGCACAAAGCAAGGGAGGAACTATCAGAGAAAGAGTGGAAGTGGATACCAGGCAACAGGAATTGCAGATGTGCCAATTGACTTTGAATTCTGTTATTGTTTTTGAGGCTATGCCCAAGGCCATGGTTAGGGCATAGATAGACCCCAGGTGTAGACATCAGAATGGAGACAGATTTAATTTGATGTTTTATTTGTGTATAATTGGTGCTACCATTTTTTTTGTAATTTGTAATTTGCCTTAAATAATCATGGCTACCTCAGAGAGTGTGTTCAATATCCCTGCTGGGCAGCACTGTACCGTTAATGTGAGCCTGAAAACATTTCATAAAACAAGTCGACATTGTTTCCTACTGCTATGGTAGCCTGAATCACTAACCTTCATACAACCTAAACCAACAATGCAGATGTGAGCTAATGAATACCAATGTAATGCACACTAACGTAGGTGATTGTGGTTCATGGATAACACTTGAAATTGTAACTCCCTCTAACCCCACTCACATATTATACTGTATTGCACTGAGCCAAATATCTAGATAAATGTTTATGCAAAATGTTTTCTGACTTTCTCATTTGTCTGCTGATGTGTGACACATTAGTCATGGCTGGCCAAAGTTTAAATAACTGTAGAAAACAATACTCTAATCCTTTTCTTTCCCCAAACCTCATCATGGTTCAGCCTGATTGGGCATCACATTCACTGCTCTCCAAAATGAACTACTGTATATAATGCAATGTCTGTCAGCCTTGTCAAACTGACTTTATCAGGTCCATTAAAGAATCATGTAATATGTAACAACTATAGCCACTAAGCCTCTTTACCTCTCGATTGGTAGCCGTGAATATATGCATTTCTGTTGAAGGCCTCATTTGTATTGTTTGTACATAAACACATTGTAGTTCGGTTGCTTCATCCTGCGGTAAACTGGAAATGGGAAGATGATTTGAACATTTCTCAGTAAAAAAAAAACATACAAAGTTCTTTCGCAACTAATTCTGTTCTTAGGGCCTTTTAAATACATATATCTGTGTATATATATTACAATCGTTTTAATATTGTATGTTTTTTGTTAAACTGACATTCATTTGTTCCATTTTTGCTACATAAATATATTTATATCACAGCTAGAGACATCTAGTATTACATTTGGTGCCTTATGTGGTGTAATTACATTTTCTTAATAAATAAAATGTTAAAACCAGCGGTGTTTCTGATACTTGTTGTACTGGGGCACCCACAGAACTTAGTGGAGCACAGCTGTGCATTCAAAATAAGCCTGTTAAATACTAAAAAGATGATTTAACACTAGAATGGCCATTACTTTGCCATGGATGAGAAATGAAGAACAATTACCTTTTTTACTAAAACAACAATAACACCAACAACAACTACAAAACCATCAACAATAACAACACCAACAACTACAGCACCATCAACAACAACAACAATAACAACACCAACAACTACAGCACCATCAACAACAATAACAACACCAACAACAACTACAGCACCATCAACAACAACAACAACAACTACAGCACCATCAACAATAACAACACTAACAACTGCAGAACCATCAACAACAACAATAACAACAACAATAACACCATCACTACCAACAACGACCACCGACAACAACTACAGCCCCTCGAGCAGATAGATACTTTATTGAGGGAAATTCATTTGTCGGACAGCACACAATAAATAAAAATGAAAATAAATAAAAAAGTACACAACAGAGTCCATACCCTAGTAAAGTGCTATTGGTGGTTCCATTCCTGGTGCTGCAGGAATGAATGATCTCCGAAACCTCTCAGTCCTGCAGCACAGAGAGAGGAGTCTATCACTGTGCCTGCTTCTCTGAGCTGCCCGGGTCCCATGCAGAGGGTGCATGCTGTTACTGAGGATACACCGCATTAAACACCTCACCCTCTTCTCCACTAGCTCACCCTCACAGAGTCCACTCTCCCACTCATCACTGACACACACACTTCCGTATAAGCTTATAAGAGCAGGGCCCTTAACCCACATTTGCTTGCACTGTAAGACTGAATCAGTTGCTTTGGGTAAGAGTGTAACATTCCACTCAGCCGTAGCTCTGACATTATATACAGTTTGCATGCTGTTTTCTTTAGAAATTATCCATTACATGTACGTTACAGTAGCCTAAAAAGACTAATGTCTGGTCGACCTCCATTTACTGTAGTTAACCCTCCCCATACACGGAACAAACCTGTAATCAGACACTGCGCACTCTCCAGTCGGGTAGATGGCAGTATTGGGTTTAAGTTTATAAACGCTCACATATATCGCTGCAGCTTTAGATCTAATATAAACAACGCTGGAAGCCCAGACCTGCTGAGTAGCTAATCATTTCTCACCTTATTTGCTCCATAAAACAGGTAAAATTGAGTTGTGTTTATAAGTGTCAGTCTGGGCATACGTGTTGCAGCTTGTATTTGTTATAAGTCGTGTCGTTTGTTAAGATTTAACCAGTTAAACTATTGCAGATGATACTTATTAAAGCGCACTAAAGCTGCTGGGTGGCTGATGGAACTGAGTCCGTACGGTAAAAGATGCAGTTATTTGGGGACGAAAGGCATCACAGTGACCACACCCTGGCTTTAGAAAGGAGTTTCAGAAATCCTATTGTTTTCTAAACTGAGCGATTTTACCCAAACACGCCACCGTTCTTTTCTCAGTGCTAAAATAGGTAATTAGGAGGCAGCGATGCAGGATGAGGTTCGCGTAGCTCTAAGGAGACCGAGCGGTGTTTACGTTCGCAGAGTGACGTCATTAAGCTGCATCCTTTACACTGACTTCCAGCATCACTGTCATAAGTGCAGAAACTGCATAACTGCAGAAAGCGTCATGCACCTGCTGTATCAGCAGTAATGACTTTTAAAAGCTGGCATGCACGCGCCTGCCACTTTATTAGATACAGCGGTTCAACTGCTCGCTAATGCACATTTCGAGTCAGTGAATCACGTGGCAGTAATGTCGGTGCGTTTAGGCATGCAGGCGTGGTCTAAACGACGCGCTGAAGTTCAAACCGATCATGGGGAAGACAAGTGATTTAAGTGACTTTAGATGTGGCGTGGCTTTTGCTGATAGGTAGGATGACCTGTGGCACGCCAATACCAATTAAGCAGTATCATTCTGAAGGATAACACGATAACCCCACTGCCTTAGACGAAACCTCACATAATCTCAAACTAGGGTTTTTTATGTGAAAAAATCATTGTCCTCAAATAGCTTTCACATTCACCAAATCTCAATCCTGTGACCCTGTCCAGGATTAAGCGGATAAGAAAATGGTTAAATGAATGAATATTAATGTATTTAAAATAAAAGACAAAAAGTCATCCAGACTGTTTTCATTCAGACTGTGGGTGTTGTAAGAAGGGAAATCAATTGTCTATTTTTTGCTTTTCAATGATAAATAAATTCATTTATACATATGATAAATACATATTGCCTGTTTGCATATATTTGGATGACCAAGATTGTTCCTCCTTAATTTTAATATCATTATCCTACTTAACCAGTATATCACAATGAGAATCCATTTGCTGAATGCAGTTGTAATGACAGATGTAACAGACGTAATCCCCCAGGACTATGAACAGGATAGACCAAGAAGGTGTGGTGCCTGAGAGACCAAGAGTAGGGCCCGGATTGAGAATAGGGGACTTAAAAAGTCCAGGTGTTTAAAGGTCCAGAGAAGGAACCCAATAGGCCTGGCTTAAGGCTGTGGTAGACTAGCAGTTAAGGCGGTTAAGGTCCAGGGTTCAAATCCCACCTCCAAATGTGGCCAAGCTGCCACATTTGGGCCCTTGAGCAAGGCCCTTAACCCGCAATTGGATTATAAGATTGTATCAGTCGTAAGTCGCTCTGGATAAGGGCGTCTGCTAAATGACATACATGTTAATGTAAATGCAAATGCATAAACTTCTTTCCATGATACCAACTCTGCACATCACAGGTAATTTATTTTGCTGCCATTGGTAGGTACGCTGGAATATTCGGAGACCCACTCTGACATGTCCTATGTCTTCATCAATGACACGTCGCAAACCAACGTTCCATTACTACAGGCCTGCATTGATGGGGACCTAGCGTTTGCCAGGCGCCTCTTGGAGACAGGCTGTGACCCCAATATTCGGGACAACCGGGGTCGCACCGGCCTCCACCTAGCGGCAGCGCGTGGAAATGTGGAGATCTGCCGATTCCTGCACAAATTTGGAGCGGACCTGCTAGCCACAGATTACCAAGGCAACACCGCTCTGCACCTGTGTGGGCATGTCGATACCATTCAGTTCCTTGTTTCCAATGGCCTTAAGATAGACATCTGGTGAGAGATTTGTTGCACGTTATGTTACGTTCAGTAATTGGGTCTTACAAACTCAGTAGATGCTCTTTCTGTGCAGTATTTCTGTTTTGTTTTGTAAAAACTGAATTTAATCTGTGTTTTTTTTTGTATGTGGTTTGAGCAGTAACCATAATGGATCCACCCCTCTGGTGCTGGCAAAGAGGCGAGGGGTAAATAAAGATGCCATTCGGTTGTTGGAGGGCTTAGAGGAGCAGGAGGTTAAGGGGTTCAACAGAGGTGCCCATTCCAAACTAGAGACTATGCAGATGGCTGAAAATGAAAGGTGAGTGTTACTACCCGTATACACCTACTGATCAATTTATTATGGAAAACTGTACACCTGCTCATTCGTCTCATCAGCCAAGCAGTGTGTGAAAGGATACCACTATGGATAAGCAGTATGAGGAAAAATGTGATCTCCTTGATTGTGACCATGGCATGTGTGTTGGTGCCAGACAGGCTGGTTTGTTTATTTATCTGCTGTTGAAATGCCTTGTTGATGGTCAGAGTGACCATGACCATGATTAGACTTGAGCTGATTGAGCTGCCAGAAAGGCTACAGTAACTCTGAGAACCAGTCTTTGCAGTCTCTCTCTTGCGTGTTTTTCCTCCTGGCTCACCGATGCCTGCATCTCACCTGCAACTGAAGCTGAATTTTGAGACTTTCATAATAATTAGGTAATTACTAGCAAAGAATAGAACCCTAATGAAACCTAATCTGCTGAGAGGTAGAGGTGTTTCAACGCAGATTCCAGTGTGAGGATCTTTTCTACTGCTATCTTCGGTTGAGGATATCTTGTCTTGCAGTTGAGGTTTTTTATTTTATTTCAGCAAATGACTAATCTCTGTTTATTGCCTTCTAGTGCAATGGAGAGCCACTCGCTTCTGAACCCCAATCTGCAGAACAGTGAAGGGGTACTGTCCAGCTTTCGCTCCACTTGGCAGGAGTTTGTGGAGGATCTAGGATTCTGGAGGGTTCTACTTCTGTTAGTAATCATTGCCTTGCTCTCTCTAGGCATTGCCTACTACGTTAGTGGTGTACTGCCCTTCTCTGCCAGCCAACTAGAGCTGGTTCACTGAGAACCATGTTGGCACTCAGTTTTAATCGCAGACTCAATATTTCGTCTTTATTACTCACTTGACAATTTACTCTGCTCTGAGTAAAAACAAAAAAATTTTAAACCTTGTTTCACCGTACAAAGAAACCCAGTATTTAAACTCCCTGTACCTGATTTCCCACTGTAATATACGAAGCATTTTGATCCCATTCCTGGGTATCCAGACCACTATACCTGCTAGAACAGTTGATGAGCTAAGAATTCAATCTGAGAATTCAATCTCTAAACCTAATTAATGTGTGTGAGAGATTATTTTCTTGTTCTTGTTTACATTCTGCACTTACAGTGTTCTTTGTCACATTTTGGGCTAATTATAAATGTTATTTTTCCCTGTAAGCATGACGCATAAAGGTAGATGTAAGAATGGATAGATGGATTTTTCGTAAGAAATATTGGATTCGTATCTCCTGTTATACAAATTCATTATCCAACCAATCTACAGGAACATGGTGCATTTCAAAAGTGCAGTATTCACCGTGTGCCAGGAAGTATCTCTGGAGCTCTGTGGTATTATAAAGAAGAGAAATGTGCAGTTTATGTAACTCTAAATCACTATTTCCACAAGTATTGTTCCTAATCAGAACTAGCCAGGCTTTGTATGAAGAAGTTGGACGTACAGAAGAATGCACATCTAGCCTGTAGCTTTTACAGTTTCTCATTCACATGTGAAAGTTCACATTGATTGTTGTAGTGGTTGATAAAATTGTTTGTGTATTGTATTGTTTTCTGTAGTGTGCACTTTTTCATTGCTTGAAGTTGTGTTTATGCCTATATGTTTTTTTTTATTATGTATTTATTTTATATGAAAAAACCATACTGTGTTCTCCTTGTCTGTGCGTATTAATAAGAAACACTGTTGAGCTATACAGAAGGCCAAGACTTCACATTTAACAAAACTACACATTGCTACAATGTTCATTGTGTCTCTGTGTGATCAATCCTAATTTGGAAAAAGGCTTTTTCTTACTCAAGGCCACGCCTTCTAGCAATATATACTAAAGAATTTGAAATCTTAGGTAGACTAAATGTGACATCTGTTGTACGGTGGTGTACTTACAGAAAACCAAGAGTTTAGTCCATCTTTATTTGAAGTTATAAATCATAAGTGTTTTTGTAATACATTTTCTTTTTATATATATTTTCAAATATGTTTAAACATGTTTGAAGAAACTTACTACTGTTTTGTGGCTGAAGCTTTTCCTTCCTGAAAATGAATAAACTACAAATAAGAATGAAAATGTGTATGACTGAATTGCTTGTTTTGTCATGAGACAAACAATTAAAATTTGATCCTACAGTGATTTAGTTGGTTTTCACTTGTCTTGTCTATTTTACTAAACTTTTTATAATATTAAATTATGTTTAATTTATACTCTGTAAATATATATATATATATATATATATATATAATATAATACTATTATTATTATTATTATTATTAATACATTATTCCTCTGTGCTATAACATATGCTATACATTAGACAGTTTAACAGTTTAAGGAGGTTGGGCAGTTGTTCTTTGTTTTAACATGAAGGTTTCATCATCATAACGTTGAGGGAGTTTTTCTTTCCACTGTCGCTCTGGGCTTGTTCAAACTGAGTCAGAATTTGACGTGGAAATAAAAGTGAAACTCGATCTTGCTTAAATGGGACTTTTATTCTATTTGTACTTTTATTTTGTCGGTGGTGCGGAAACGGAACGGACATTCAAAACAAACATGCTGGCTAACAGTCTAGGGGGAAATCAGCTCAGTTATGATCAGTTAGTAATTTAGATTTTCTACAATGGTGTCATAGGGAAGTCCAGCATTATTTCATCATGAATCTGAGAGGACTGTTTCAGGATTTTAATCCTAGGTGAGTGGAGCGGATAATTAAGCAGCACGTATCTAACGCTGCACGTAGAAGTTTCACTTCATGAAACAATTTAATATCAAATTATTTCATGTTAACACAATTTGCGTCTTTTAATATATGAAAACTAGTATGAAAACTAATTCTGCATATGGCACAACAGAAAACTAAGGATGAATAAATAAATTTTAATTTTATATATATACATATGTGTGTGTGTATATATATATATATATATATATAT
>JAUZST010033727.1:0-55759 GCA_034779995.1 Parotocinclus haroldoi | reverse complement strand
CACACACACACACACACACACACACACACACACACACACACACACACACACACACACACACACACACACACCTGTGCCTTTCTTGCAGATGTAGGGCAGGTTGTAGTTGCAGGGCACGTCGTTCCATTTGCCTTTCTCATGGGCGATCATCACCACACAGTCCTCTCCTCCCGCGAAGAAATTGTCAGGCTGGTTCTCCCTCCAGTTGTTATATTGCTGCAGGAGGCACAGACACTTTGCTAGCAATTTAACATATGCCATCACGTTAAGAATTCATTACTAAAGACATCTAAGTGGCTTAACATCCTTGATGTGAACCCTTATATTGACATTTAACAGCTTGCCAAAGTTTAGAGGGTGATAAATATTTAGTCTGAGAGCGCACACGGACTCGAGATGCCATTTGCGATCTGCGGACTTTTGTTTTGAGAATTAAGAAGCCGTTAAGAAGCACAAGGACAGAAGAATTCCCAATATAAGCCCTTTTTAATTAAATCTGGCAGCTGTCGCATGTCTTCCGTCTTCGCCTTTCCTTACATTCTCTGCAGTCGCTTGCTCTGCACAATAATATTTGCTCTCCTAAAACAAGAGCAGATTCTAAGTACTTTACCCTCTAAAAACAGCTAGACAAAACAGATGTAAGGAACAGATCATTCACACAAAGTGGCAAGAATATGGATCCTCACCACGTCCATATTATCAGTCCAGTGGAAGTCCTCTTCTACAGTCCTGTCATTCAAACCAATCCAGGTGTTCTCATGAGTCATACCTGTTAACACAAGGTCAGAAATAAAGCACCAAACAAGCAACAATACACAAGGTTTTAGAACACGCTTCAGTCTTTCAGAGGTGGGATCGGAGAATCACAGCGGTAGAGCCCTGATTGGCTGTGCTAACCCATCATGGTTCGTATCCTACCTCCGGCAAGGTGAGGTTTCAATTGAGTTTCAAATGTGCATTATCAGCGGGATCTCCATTGATCCAGGTCAGTGGTTCTCAAACTTTTTCTATCATTCCCCACCTCAGAAGAAGGGGAAATTCCACGCCCCACCTGTCCCATAATCGCCGCCAAAAAATAGTAATTAAAAAAAAGAAGTTTAAAATTGTATAATTTATTTAAGTAACATCAATTTCTGGTTCTAAACCGGTAGGTTAACTTAACACCAGATACAACATTAATTTCAATATTCAAAAATACAGAAAACTGGCCTACTAATTAAATTATTGTTGAGTTTCTCACTTTTCAATCTGTGCAAAAATTAGGAAAGGCAGGTAAACAAATGCCTATCCCTTAACACCGCATCAGTGGTTACAATCAGCATGTTTTGCACTACAAATCTTCTCAAAACGGGGTTGCATGCTTAATACTGCCACTCTCAAGTCATGCTCAACCTTAAGCCGAGATCTGTACTTTGTTTTCGGCGAAGCAACATTAAAAATGTTCATTTCTTCCGATTCCTTGCGCCCCACCTGCAATACCCAGGCGCCCCACACTTTTACAAGGTCTCCACGGTAACCAGCGTATAGACACGCTATTAACACAGCGTAAGACCCCAGTCATACGCATGTTGTGATTTGGTCAGCATTAAGGTAGGGTGTCCCACGAGCAGGTTGGCACCTGGCTTGTGTTTGACCTCACCAGAGACTCCTAAGCCTCAACACTTATTGAGGTGCAGGCTATTTTTGTCTAACAGGCCACAAACAAGGGGTGCTTCTCATTACAACTTTGTTCACGTTCAGTCTATGAAAGCAACCGTATTATTTGTGATACTTGATCAATACAAATCAAGTATTTACATCCATAAATGAACTGCAACTATTGTCGCTTTACCCACTCTGTCATGGTTTTATGAGGCAGAGTTTACAAGAATGAGTTCACCCAATTTGTGCTCTATTTAATGCAGCATTGTATTTGACTAACTTTAATCACATATTGTTAGTGTTCTGTGATTTGAGTTACCGTATTGGTGATTGTGTGATGAATCAGAGGCCTAAGGAGGTTGAGCAGCTACACAGTGCCTGTGCATTGACTAGTGAAAGCCCCTATCAGGGCTGGTAATTGTATCTGCACTGCGTTCAACATGTTTAATAAAGAGCACTACAAGCAAATTTGCTTTGTCTGATGCTTCTGCTTCCACACTGACACGACAATAAAATGGCACATGCTGCGTTTAAGTCCAGGGCAGGCTGTGCTCCTCCTAAAAATAACCCACCTACTGTTTATGTCCTTGTCAGATCTCTTCCATCTTTCCCTGGTTTCCTGGCTTTTGTTTCTTCATGCCTGCAATTTCTATGCAGTTTGTCTAACGGTTTGTAACACAGTTTGTTGGCTGTTATTTCTGCATCTGCTTTTGTTCCATGTTTGGTGTGTTCTGTGCGAGTGTTAACCCCGTTAGATCATTTGTTTGGTTTAGCATGTACAGATGCATGCTCTCTGATTTACAATAAACATATGTTCAGCCAAATGCATTGCAAGTTACATTTATTGTTCATTGACCTAAATACACTGCTCACAAATTATGGGATATTTCATTTTGATGTATCCCCTGATTTTTGTGAGCAGTGTATATGCTGTATATCAGAGCGCAGCCTGTATTAAACACGTTTAAAACACAAGCTCGGCTTTTTGGCACATTTTTGTCCTTCTCGGTGCTTATTACTCCAGCCACATGACTCACATCACTCCTGTCATGATTCCCTTTGCCATGCACTGCTGACAAACTGAACAAACCAATCAAAATGTCAATGAAACCAGTAACTGGACAAATACTTATAAATACAAATACAAATACAAAGTCTTATGCCAGTCAGATGAGAGAAACTATACTTACTGTACCGGATGAGAGTGGAACACAATCAACAAATGACAAAAATGTCAATCTAAATTTCCTTAGCTAAGGCCTACTCTTTTTATTCAATAATAAATCTAAAATTATTCTAAAAATATTCACTAGTCTATGAACTATTCAGTAAAACAACCCTATTAATCTGCAGTGTCTTGCCTTATCAAAAAATGCTTTAATAAAAGTGCACAATTTCCCATTTAACCCAAATGTTTTCAACACTTAAATAATAACAGCTCCCAAATGCATTTTAACTGATATTTAATCAGCCAATCACATTGCAAAGCTCAATGCATTTAGGCATTTTCAAACTGCTGAGGTAAAAACACTTTGAACATGGCATGGTTGTTGGTGCTAGCTGGGATGGTCTGAGTATTTCAGACACTGCTGATGTACTGTAATTTTTAGACCCCTAGGATGTACAAAGAATGGCGTGAAAAGGAGAAAATGTCAAAATGCGTTGTTGATGCAAGCAGAACGGGCAGACTGGTTCAATAGAAAAGCAACAGTAACAACAAAGAATTGCTCAACCATGATCACAAATAGAAAATCTGGATCCATCCTGTCATCCTGTATGAATGGTATAAGCTACTGCTGGTGTTTTAATGGTGAAGAGGATTTCTTGGGAGCCCACAGTGACGTGTGCATCACATGTATTGATGCAGCTTTCCCCTTTGTTTTCACTCAAAGTCCTTGAATGACATTTCCTTACCATCTTTTGTGATTCTCAGATAATCCATCTTTTCTGTGTTGCAGCCTATAAGCAATTCCTTTATTAATACTGTCCTATTTTTGTGAGCAGTCTATATTATATATGATTTTTTAAATTATCATAATAGATTAGATGGGTCAATGATTGGCAGCGATATATATTCCATAAGAGCCAAGGCTTTGCTTATAGGGCTACAAAATAGAGTAGATGGACTATGTGAGATTCACAAAGATGGTCAGAGGAAGACAAGATGGTCATCAAGAGTGAAAACAAAGGAGAAACCTGCATCAATACTGTGACACTTATGAGTCGAACACCTCTGCCAGTGTTGTCGCTGGGTCCATCCCTTCACACCCACAGTGTACCCAAAATCTGATGGCTACTTCCAGCGGGATAATGCGCCATATCACAAAGCCCAGATCATCTCAGAATGTTATTTAGAACATACTGTTCTCAACACTGTGCTTAAATGACCTTCATAGTCAGAAGATCTCAATCCATTGAAGACCTTTTGAAACGGGGTGGAACGAGAGAATCGTATCATAATTGTGCAGGAGTCAAATCTGCAGTATCTGTGTGATGTTTTGTCAGTCAATAAGGAGCAAAAATTTAGTGGTTTATTTAGTGTAGTGGTTCCAGCACCTTGTTAATAACAATAACTAGGCCCTGAATAAATACGCGCTGAGTGTAGTACACAGCGTTTGGATGCCATTTTTGAGCCCAAATACGCCTCGACTGAGTAACTTCACTTGTGGTAACCAGAATAATGCTAAACACATTGTCAGAGCGCAGATGCAGCTATCAGCCTTTTACAGATACAGCAAACCTACCACTGTTATTTCAATTCAAATAATGTAACCCTAAGGATTTTTGGGAGGGGGCGTAATAGAAATTCAATCATGGTGTTATAGATAAAGATCATTATGGGGATCATTAATCTTCCTAATGGCCGAGCTCCCTTTATTGCAGGGGTGGAGACTAGTATTTTCAAGGCGATTAAGCACACGTTTTTGTTAAATGTGGCGTGGCTCGTCGTGACAAAAAGGTCCCTTAGAACGGTCCAACAGAATACGAGAATTAGGACTAAATAATAAATCACATGAGCAGGGATGCCGAATGAACAACACAGAAAACTACTAGAAAAGGATGGAACCGATATAAATGAGATGAAACTGCAGTATACGAGATCAACGTTCCTGTAGAGAGTAAAAATGATTGGACATGGTGAAGCACTGGATGTTCATAATGTTACATTTTGTCTGTGCTCATTCAGGTTTTCCTTGACCGTTTGTTGACAGAAAGACACGATTAATACTGTCAAAGTGGCATTAGCTCGTTAACCCGATGTCTCTAGTTTGGCAGGACAATAAGCTCATCTCTCATACTAAGGACGGCGTGAACCCATTCTGCAGTTAAAATGATTTAACTACAATGATTCTGGGTTCAGTGAACATAACTCATTAAAAATAATGATGCGGTATTAGAAGCTACTGTAATTCCTTGTGGCTCTTCCTAACTGAATTTGGAGCACTATAATATATTTAATTGTAATTAATTGGGCAAATAGAAGTTAGAGGGGCACACTTGTGCATAAAAATAAGTCTGCGATACACTAAATAGTGATTTAACACTAAAGTTGGCTTTACTCCACATTTAGTAATAAATTAAAAGCAAATGAACACTAAAAATGTATTCATTTATTGCCTTCATTTTGTGTAAATATATATGTTTTGAGTAATGTATCCCTGTTTAATGAATGACTTACCTTTGGTGGCCTAATATGCACTTTTGGTAGGTTATATGATTCTAAATGGCTAGTCTAAATCAAATTGATTTATATAGTGCTTTTTACAATGGCGCATTGTCTCAAAGAAGCTTAACAACATTATATCATCTTAAAAGGCCAATACCAAACTGAGCAAGGCGAGCAAAGTGGCAAGGAAAAACTCCCTGAATAAAGAAAGAAGAAACCTTGGGACCAAGACTAGCATTACCTTGTCCTTTCATTGTTTGCAGATATACATTAGTCCATGCAAAAGGTCAAAAGAAAGACTTTTACTGAAAGTCTTATCTGCTCAAGCTTTTGGAAAATTTTGGGAAATGTAGTGCTATATTCACATGTCCCATAGTTCTGTAGCTCTGCTCAATCTTTTAAAAAGAAGAAATGAAGAGGGGGGGGGAACGGGAATTTGACCAGGCTTTTGTAGGGGGGTCACAAGACAACGGCTGGAAATTGCAGTACCAATAAAGAACCCAGCTAGTCAAAAAGAGAATATGAAACATTCCACACAGACACTAACCAGAGGTGGAAATTGAACCCTTTTTCTTGGAGCTATCCCTGACAAAATTAGAATCATTTGATATTTCTGAAATTATTGCCCATTTCCTCTGTAATAGCACAGGGACTTTCAGTGCAGGCATTTTTGCGGGCTGTATTACGTAATTTTCTAACATAGCCAGTGGATGTGGTCCGAGTTATAATAAGCTTTAGAACCCTAAAGATATATATATATAATTGTTGAGACCTAAGTTCATGTCTGAAAATGGAACAGTGATAGTGCAGTAATTAAGGCACTAGACAATAGACCAGAAGATACAGGATTGAAGTTCCTTCACTAAGACGACACTCTTGGACCTTTGAGCTAGCTCTTAACCGGACATTGTAAGATTAGATCTGTTATATTTTGCTCTACATAAGAGCAGCTGTGGGCAGAACGGTGGCTCGGTGGGTATCCTCTGCCTCACAGCAAGAAGGTCCTGGGGGTTAATCCCAGGGTGGAGTGAACTAGGACCTTTCTGTGCAGAGTCTGCATGTTCTCCCGGTGGTACTCCGGTCTCCGTCCACAGTCCAAAGATATGCGTGTTGGTGTCTCAAAAGTGGCCCTTAGTGTGTGGATGTATGTGTAACTGTGTGTGTGTGTGTGTGCGCCCTGTTTAGGGTTGTTCCTGCCCTTGTGGCCAGAGTGCCGGGTGGGCAACTGCCAAATAACTAAATATAAATGTATTAGAACATTCTAAGTTGACTTCAAAAGCCATATATAAAGGGAGCTACTAACTGTTGATGAAGTCCTGCTCGCCGCTGGTGTGGATACTGGCCAGGTGGCCGTTGTGATCTCTGCAGTCTTTCTCTGCATCCTCCCAGGTGCGTCGGTGGGTAAAGTATCTGTAGCAATGACCATGGAACTTCCTCCAGTTATGGTCACAGCCTTCGGTGTCTATAAAAAGTGAGAGACGGAAGAGCAGAGACAGAAGGAGGAGAAGAAAGTAAAGATCAGTCAATTGAAAAGCCACAAGGCCACCTCCATTCTTCTTTCATTCCAACCATAGTACACAGTACCCTGCCATTCAATTTCCCATTACTGAACTTTCTGTTACACTGTATGGGATTTTAACACTCCTATTTGCCCTATGAACCCCTAGCTCCCATGAACTGAATACGTTTTAAAAAAATCTATATAGGATATCAAGTGAATGCGATTTTGAATAGTGACTCGCCCTTATATACGCCTTGCATAAATCTCAGAGTATAACATCCATAGAGTAAAAGAAAAGCTGTATCAAATATGTATACTGTATGGTGGCAGCTTTGATTACTATAGAGTTTAATTTACATTTAATTCTTTAAATGAAATTACACAATATGAAACGATGAACAAATCAGTATGGACGAAATATCAGAAGAACGTCAAGAAATGTATTGTCGACATCGCTCCATATAAAATAAAAAGAAAATAGGAAAGAGAAATTCCTTTTTTGTTTTTTACACAAATAGTTTTGCCACAGTAATATACTGTACCTCAGATCCAGCGTAATAAAGATTTATCTGAAGCAGTCTCTCTCGACTGTCTGTAGCAGGACCATGTCCTTACATAGATGCCTCTTCAAGTCACGTATGAGCCTTTGTCTTCACTGTTTCACTTGCATTACTGGTTTACAACACAGAGTTTCTGTCTGCAGCTGATTGTATTTTGAAAGCAAAACAGTCACAGATCCTTGCATCTCACTTTCTTTATTCTCCAAATCTCATTGCTTTTCTCCCACCACTTAACAGGCTGCTATGCTAAGCTATGTTGTGGTGTATATGATGCTACCTGGCTAGCTAGCGTGTTGTAACCAACATCCCATTTGGTAATGACGTTCTACGTAGCGCTCAATATCTATAATATTATATAATATGATACAATACAATATTATCTAATCTACATTTGCTGATGCTTCTGCTGTGCTGCATGGAGGTATCAGAATCAGAATCGATAGATATGTGCACTAACGAGGCCGATATTCAAAAACAGTGGAAAAAAAAAAAACGCCGGAGAATAATTTGTTCCAACGGAACTAGGGTTGCTCCTGCCTTGCACCTTGTGCTGCCAGCTAGGTACTGGCTCTCTCAAGACCCTGGCTGGGATAAGTGTAAAAGACAATGAGTGAATGAATAAGTTGCCCGAAAATGATACCAACATTATATACGGCTCACAAAAATAGGGGATATATCACTATGGGATATTTCATTTTGAAACATCCCCTAATTTTTGCGACCCCCTTATCAGCCATTGTTCACCCTGCTTTCTCTTTAATATGTCAACCACTAAAAACCCATATCAATCGACCACTCGGATAGTAACAACTAGATATACCAGTTCAATCCACTAGTATTAGTAGAATCCATTAAAGAGAAATATGTCTGCGTGTTTCACTTCCTCCTACTCAAGCTTCATGCTCTGCCTGTCTCATCCATGTCTGTGTGCTTTATGGGGGAAATGCTTAACTGTAGCAAGAAAGGCAGCAATCCAGAGAAATGTCTCCAGTGCTGTGCGCAATGCTTAATTAAACCTTGTCACATCCATGTCTGAGCCTCCTCTCGCGATGCCTCCAGGGCTTAGAGCATTTGCACCAGAAGATTAATCTGCTCTCTTGAGCATTTGTTTGTGTATTCATCTCTTTGTACTAACAGATACATTTGAATGTCTTAGTATGTACAGTAAATATTGAGTGTGAGGGTTGAAAGGTTTTAACTTCTGCACTAACCAGTACCCAACAAATATCATTTTCAAGTCTCAGTGCTCGGATATATTTACATTTACGGCATTTACAACTGATATAGTCTTACAATTCAAGCAATACAGTTTTAAGATTCAAGCACCTGGTTGGTGGTCCTGGGTTCAAATCCCACCTCTGCTGAGCTGCCACAGTCCAGTACCTTAACCAGTGCAGTACCAGGTTGGTGGTCCTGGGTTCAAACCCCACCTCTGCCAAGCTGCCACAGTCCAATACCTTAACCAGTGCAGTACCAGGTCGGTGGTCCTGGGTTCAAACCCCACCTCTGCTGAGCTGCCACAGTCCAGTACCTTAACCAGTGCAGTACCAGGTCGGTGGTCCTGGGTTCAAACCCCACCTCTGCCAAGCTGCCATAGTTGGGTCCTTAGGCAAGGCCCTTAAACCACCATTGCTTGAATTGTAAGGCTGTATAAGTTGTAAATGTAAATATATTCGAACACTAATCCCACCTCTGCCAAGCTGCCACAGTCCAGTATCTTAACCAGTGCAGTACCCAGATACAGAAGGGTGCTGGGTCAGGCCCCTTTTTATTTGAGTTCATGTTTGCCCATAAGCTAAGAAAGCTGTAAATATCACGCTACAATTTCTGATCCCAACTTTAATTTACGTACTGAACCTATTCACCTGGTATTAGCCAAAATGACATGCCAGGCAGGATGAAGTAATTCTTCAGAGAATGCAAAAACCCAGCCCCAGTACAAGCAGTTCCTCTGTTATTACCAACATGTGTTTAACATCTCAGAAAGGAAAGATATGAACTGTTGCTGCGGATGAAGCAGAGCACAAAATGTACCCCATGTGTATAAACGGCTACATTTTTTTTTTAGATATATAAGTATGGGATATTTCATTACAAAATATCCTCACATTTTTGTGAAACTTATGTGATAACCTGAGATCAAGAAATTTCCTACGTACTACTATACCAAACCGGGATGATTATTTTGGCTTTTCATATCTTCAGGTTAGAATACATTTTCCACACTGCTAAGTCCTAAATGGCATTCCGCATCACTAGAAAGTTTATACCTAATAGCCTAGAAAATAATTAATTTAGATTAAATACGAGTTTATTCGAGTTTTGTTTGCCCAACATGAACATGAACGAACGCCGTGATGTGAACATGTGAGAGAATCGCAAACAAAACAGGGATAAAAACTAAACTGATTCAAATTTCCAAAGACTGTTAAAAAAAAGAACATTTACGAAGAACATATACTGCTCAAAAAATTAGGGGATACTCCAAAATGAAATATCCCCTAAGGAAATATCCCATAATATGCATTCGGACTGGATGTGCCTTCTCAATTAAGAGGTTAATTACTAATGATGAAGACATGGATGAGCCGTTTCTGAGGAAACGGTGATGTGCCATAAAACAGGAAAGCAGAAATATGATTGAAACACATCATTTAGGGGTGAAAATGTTAAACAGGTTTAAGTACTGCTCATATTTCTCATACACACACAACACACACACACAAATAAAATATTTTTTTCTGCATTGGACCCCATTTTTAACAGTTTTAATTGTTTTCCAGCATAGATTACACGCACGCACACACACACACACACGCACGCACACACACGCAAAGATGCCCTTTAAGACTGAGATCTGGTGACTGTGAGTAGAGTGAACTCAGTTCGAGGTATTTAGCAAGCTGACTAAGCATATAGGCTACGTAGAACACAGTGGCTGATTGGCATTTATCTTACATAGGCTGTGGTATTTAACTGATGCTCAACTGGCATTAAGGCCTCAAAGCACCCCAAGAGCATATCCCCCTACACCATTACATCACCACCAGCAGCCTGTATCGTTGAAGGCAGGATGGATCCATGTTTCTAGATTTCTTATGCCAAAATTCTGACCATCCAAATCTCTGAGCAATCAAGTTATAGCCTCAGTTGCCTGTTCTTGGTGGACAGGAGTGGCACCTGATGCAATCTCCTTCTGCTGTAGCCCATTTGCTTCAAAGCGTGTTTAGAGATGCTCTTCGCAATACCTCATTTGTTACAAGTGGTTATTTGAGTTACTTTGATCTTTCTTTAAGCTCTAAGCACTCATACCAGAGATCAAATATCAGCTAACTGATAATATTACTGATATCATTTTTCTTTTTCAGGACAATCTCTGTAAATCCTAAAGATGGCTGTGTGTAAAAAAAAAAAAAAAAAGACCTAGCAGATCAGCGGTTTCTGAAAGACCAGACCCTTATGTTCTATGCAAATGAAAATGCCACGTTTGAAGTCACACAAATCCCCTTTTTCCCCCCATTCTGATGCACAGTTTGAACTTCAGCAGGTCATCTTTACCATGTCTACATGCCCGGAGGCATTCAGCTGCTATCATATGATTGGCTGATAAGAGATCTACATAATCAAGCTCAAACAGGGTTATAATCATAACTTGATTTATGAGGATAAAAAGAAGGACAGACAATAACAATAGTATAGAATTGGGGGAAACAAGCCAAAACTGTACAAAGGTAATAAAAGGTATCCTCCAAAATGGGAAAATGACCATTTGAGAGCAATTTAAATGCTGTCCCCGGACAATTTCACTGCATCCTCAGTCAAAGGAGGCCCAGCACAGCACCTTTTTCATCTTTCAAATAAAAAATGAAGCCTGCAAATTGGGCCGTACGGAACTGTGATTAGCATGCAGACACAGAAAAGCTCAGGATGAGAGAGAGTTGTGACCAGACAGAGAACTCTACGGAAAAAGCACACGGTGACTGAGCTATTTGCTTTAATCGTCAGAGGTCGCGTGCCCTGTAACATGTCTCTTTGCAATCGTCAGGGATACGAACACTTCTGAAGACCTTTCTCACAGTTTGAATGTGACAAGAAAGGCAAGCTGCACTGGAAGTTCAAGTCTTTGCCCTAACGCACAAATGTTTGGTTTATTCATTGTAACTTTGTATGAATTGTACATTACTTTAAATTAAAGTGCCAGCTAAATAACTGCAAGCAAATGTATTGCATCCTAGTTTTATAACATCGTATGCCACTAGTAAAATCTGTACAGCAGACAGAAGGTTTTCTTTCTCGGCTCTTCTTCTCAGTTCAGTCAGATTGAGAAGCTGGAGCGAAAAGAGTTTATAAGGTTTCAACACTGCAACTTAGGTATTTATGCTTTTCATACAAACAACTGTCGCATCCACCAACCATGGATCAGAAGGTTAAGGACTTTCAAACAGTGAAGTAGCCAGAAATGTATTATAATGTAATGGGTGGGTCTTGGCAAATGTTTTCACAGCTCAAATAAGCACACTATAACAGAACCGAATTATTAATTGAACTGATACATCTTATACAGTACTTGTTTTAGCAATGGTTATAATGACCATATAATATATAATAACTATTTAACAGGTATGTTATTAAAATACAACCAGTAAATACAAGAAATTGGTATGCAGTATTGGAAAACAGAAAAAAACAGCTTCTAGAGGTTACAGTGTGACCTCCCCTTACATTTGGGAACCAGCAGCATCCAGGAGCTTCACTGGAATGCCATGTTTCTACATGTTTCACCTTTTTACAGTCTGAGGAAGCTTGATAAGGACTGCTCTTTTTGAAAGGCTAACAGCCAAGAAGCCACTTTTTCCACACAAGGTGAAAAGACTAAGATATGCTAAAGCTCAGAAAGATCGTAGCAAAGATCAATCCAAGTTCAACATTTGAGTCCAATTATCTACAATATGTTACATGCAGACACAGACAGACAGCATTATAGTAACTATTATTGGTTAATGTTGTTTCTGGGAGGTACTACAAAGCAAGAATTTTATTGTACAGTGTAACGGCATGTTTCTCTGTGCACAAGACAAACTCTTGAATCTTGAATATGGTCACTACACCACTGCTAAAATTCAAATCTAATGGTGGCCTATGACTTTTGCACAGCACTGTACACTAATAGTTCTGATGTCACTTTGGCGACCTGCTTTAAAAAGTCATAAAATCACCTGATCTGCGTTGTATTGAAAAATGCCAAAAGAGGCTCAGCAACACTTAAGCCACTATGATCCTTCTATGAAAAAACTGGTGAATTTACTGGAGTGATTGGAGGTATGAGCATGTGTTTGGAAAATAAAACAGCTATGGAAGTCCAGCACTTTAACCTTAAACGTATATGAGAGATGAAACAGCAGCATGTCTGTCAAAGCCCATCCACCACACTACCAAATCAGAGCCTTGTTTCTAGTGTTAGTGTCTGCTGAGTAACTAATGAAGATGACATGGTACACAATGCGTTCTCTCCTCCAGCAGCAGAAAGGCCTGGGGATTGTTGTTGGTATATTAATACACAGCGAGTCCTAGATGTTTTACAAGCGCATAAAGGCATGTTTTCCCTGCCAGATAGCTGATTGGTTGGATGGTGGACCACTTAACAGCTATACTTACAAGACTCATGTCCATGTGGACATGAAAACCATGAGGGATCTGCTACTGTAAAGCTAGGGCAGAATACAAATGAGTCCTCTCATTGTCCCTTCTAACCCAGAGAGCATTCACAGAAACCGATATTACCAGCTCTGCTTTAATATTCGCCGTCACGCTGATCTTTACCAATATTTGCAGCGCAATATTCCGGGGAGAAAGTGCGACGTGCGGGAGGTGGCTACGGACGAAGCAAAGAGCCCTCGTGCATTTTTGTCATTATTCCAAGCTTTAATGACTCACAAAACCCACACTTCAAATATTAAAGCTTCAGTGGCCCTTCGGTACATGTTGACTGGCTAGCCTGTTTTGTGATTAATATTCAGCCATCTGAATGAGCAGCAGTTATAAATAAAAAGGGCAAACGCTTCCGACTGAGCGATTGGATCATTTATCCCCATCACAAGGTGATCTTTCAGTGCTCTGGCGCTCAAGACCGCGATGATAAAAGATTTAAGGGGAGGAGGGATGATTTTAAGGGCTTGCCATCTAATGGCAGTTCTACACAGTTCGCTGCAATTTGTAATGTTGATAGTCTAGCTCTCAGTTCCTGTTGCTTTTTCAGTTTAGAACGTCCACAAAAAGACATAGGCCACCGAAATTCAGTGAGTTTAATGAACAGATCACTAGTCTAGGCTGTACTTTGTCTTTATCTCTCTAATAGATATAATGTAGACATGTTACCATGTCCAGTCCTGTCTGTGCTGAGTGGACCATACATACTACTGGTTTTAAAAACCCTGAGTTACAGAGGCTTTTAGTTCACCCTCCGAGAGCAATGGAGGAAGATGGCATTAATAAAGCATAAGAAAGGAAAGGGTGACGTGAAAGAAGCGGAGTTCATATAGAAAATGAACTAGAGGAAATGGAGAATGAGAAATGAGTCGCAGGTTTCAGTGGTATGCTGGGGATGTTTGGTTATTGCTCTTGTTTTAAAGCTCCTGTAATCTGTTAGGTTAAAGCAAGACAGCATGATTAAAATGAGAGTTAAATGCCAGCATTCCACAGGAAAAATCATTTATACATGACCTTATACATGATCGTATACTTGAACATCACACCAGGTAAACAGCAGTGATGGATTTTTAAATTAGTTTAGATTTAGAATGCTCGGTTTCCATTGGAAATTGAGCGTTTTCAGTCTTTGGGTTTTTGATCAAGTATGTTTCATTGGTATTTGTAGAATATTTCAAGAAAGATTTATGTACACTATATACACAACAATGTACATCCAAATTATGGCCATTAATATGGAGTTTACCACAATGTTTGCTGAAACAGCCTTTATTCTTCTACAAGAGCTTGAGCTGAGGTCAAGGTTCTGTGAAAGCTGGCCAGGTTCTCAATCAAAATTGGCAAACCAATTCTCTGTGCACTTTGTTTAAGGACAGCAGGGCAGAAAGCTGATGAAGCTGATGAATTGTTGGTAGAG
This sequence comes from Parotocinclus haroldoi, assembly GCA_034779995.1. Taxonomy (NCBI): domain Eukaryota; kingdom Metazoa; phylum Chordata; class Actinopteri; order Siluriformes; family Loricariidae; genus Parotocinclus; species Parotocinclus haroldoi. Next base: position 41,267 of record JAUZST010033727.1, on the reverse strand, counting down.
GAAACCCATATCCCATACTGAGAGTCACCGAGGTACAATCCATACTGCTACCACTGTTTGTTTACGGAGAATCCAGAAATGTCTGCTTTATATTATGAATGCGCTACATGTGATTGTTGCTGAAATAAAGAGTGGCCACAAACTTATGTCTATGCACTGTATTTTTAGTCAATGGCTTTGTTTTAGTCAGTTTACTCTTTGATTGACAGCAACGGAGACATTTCTTATCAAACCTTTAGAGAGTAGTGCATGATTTTACACAGGTCATGTGTATCATTACTGAAACAAGCAAAAACATGAACCGTACGCAGCAGAACACTGCCCAGAGCATGACACTCATGCGGCGTGCCTTCCTCCCACAGTGCATCTCTCTCTAGATGCTATTCTTCCATTGCTCCAAGGTTCAGTTCTGATTTGCCTGTTGCGGGTGTTTTAACAATGGACAGGAGTTGGTGCTCCAATGTCCAGTGTAGTGCAAAAGTCTTAAGCCACCGATATGTATTGTTTTATTATGGTATAGTTACCATATATAACTATTTCCTAGTCATTTCATTACAATGCAATCGAAAAATACAGGAAATTTGTAGGCAGTATTAACTATTTTTTCTAAATCAGAAAAAAAACAGGAAATAGAGACAGGTATGTATTATGACCTCTCGGCATCATCTGGCAGCTTTAGCAGGATGCCAAGTTCTATGTCAAGACTCTTCTACTTTGAAGAAGCTTGGTCAGGAACGATGTTTTTGAAAGGTTAGCATCCAAGAAATCACTCACTTAAGAAGGGAAACAGGGTGAAAAAGGTAAGATATGCTAAAAGCTCTCCAAGATTGGAATAAAGATCGATAAAAATCTTATTGATTTCTTGATCCAATAATCAACACTGTGTTATACGACCATTGCAAAAATAACAAATCTAACGGTGGCCTAAGTCTTTTGCACAGTGCAGCACGGTCAGTTAGAAACACCCTGGATAGCCTTCATTTTCCCTGCACCGGTGAACCTTGGACACCCAACAACCAGTTACCAGTTTGTGGTTTGTCTCTGCTCGGTTCACTCTACTCTAGGTACTGAGTGTTACTTACTGGGATCATCCCACAACCAAGTTCCAAACAGTCTCTGCATCCAACTGGCTGGCCATAACGACTGGGCCTTTGGGAAAGTTGTTCAGGCCTATACACTATTTCTTACACATCCAATTATTTGACTACAAGCTCCAACCATAAGTGTACCGCTAGTGCTAGACCTTGTTATTTATCAACATGTTTTTTTTTATCTGTGAGTGGTCAGAATATTTGGGTCATCTGTGTACATCTGTGTACATGTACCACATATGTCAAAATGGATTTTTGATCTGGTGCAGAAAGAAGACAGAGAATAATCCAATTTGGAAGATATTTGCTTAAGGGCTCCACAGATTGCTCTGCTTGGATTGCTCACAAAACAGACAAAAAATGGAGGGCAAATAATAACACAAAATAATCAGAAATAAGATCCAACAGTAGTATGGGAGAATGCCTGCAGTGTTATTCTGGGCCTGTGAAGAATATTCGGGGTCTATCTGAAAGCCAGTGAAGCAGCCTCTACCATGAAATTCATTTTATAGTCTTGCTATTGTCCATCGTACGTCTTGCTACACATCTAGGTGAGTTTAGACTACAGTACAAGAACATGAATCACTCACATTCTACTGAAAAATATTAGTAATCCCCCCAAACACTGGGGAGTGTGTGGATGTTTGCAGAATTTATCAATTTTGCTTAGGTGGTCTTTGACAAGCTGCCTTACTGACTAAGCACAGTCAATCACAGTACAGTCACAATCTGTGTACAGTGTGGTCTATGGTGGCCAGAGTTTAAGATACTGGACTATTGACCAGAAGCTCCAGGGCTCAAGTCCCTACACTGCTCAGATGTCACTTTTGGGAGCTACACGAAGGCCCTTAACCCAGAACTGCTTACATTATAAGACTGTATCAGTTCTCCCTCTGGATAGGAGCGTGTGCCAAATGACTAAACATAAATGTAATTTAAATGTAAATCTGGAGGTGACAGGGTTTCTTGCAAATCCCATCTCAAATTTGTAGTCAACAAGAAAATCAGAGCTGAAACTACACAGTGTACACACTGCCTGCTTTGTTGATGTCCAGCTGGCAGTGGCGGCTATGTGGTTAAAGGCTCTTTGTACAAAATCCTGGGTTTACAAAGCTACTGCTGTCGTGTGCCTGAACAAGGCCCTTAACTTGTAACTGCTCAATTGAGTCATTGTGAAAAAGAGCTCTGCTTTAAATGTATACAAGGTGTCTATAAGTCCTACTTACTTACTAACCAACATTCATGGGCGGTCATGTCCAAATTTATATGAAGCAAAAGGATCTGGGGTTTTATCCACATTACATTCAATGTGAGCCACATGGGGGGCGTGACAAACTTGGTGGCACTTTGTCAACACCTAGTATGTCCCTCAAAAGGTGCTTTTAGACTATGCAGTTCCAGGCCTTAATGTGGGAGGAAATCCCAAATTACTCATGGACAGAGCTACATTTGTTCCAGGTTTTGTTTCAACCTTTTTGGATTTGCATTTGCACAGGCAGGCACAAGCCAAGTTTGTGAAATCACACAAAACTGTATGCATTTCCTTCGGTGCATACAGGCTCAGTTTAGTGTCGGCCCATTTATTTGGGCTTTTTTTCCAATTTGGCACAAAGAACTGTTGTTTTGTACTCCTCCCAGTTTTCAAGCACATTTAAAAAAACTGCTTGCAACACAGGTTCTTACATCTGGACCAATCACATTCCCTCATAGATCTTCTGCACTGGGAAAAAGTACCTACTATGATTTAGGCAATATAAAAGTCCCAGTACACAGCATTCATGTCTCCAGTTCCTGTGGTGTGAGAACTACAGTCCTAAGAACTATGAAAAAGTTCCTAAGGTGCGAAAGCGTCTAAAAGAACTCAAGCATCTCTGTTAACTCCCACCAAAAAAACAAGGACTTTTACCTGAATATCATCTCAGTTTGGAAAGTACCAGTTGAGTAAATGATCCAAAATATGTAATAAATGTAATAGTCCTGCATACATCTACATTTGCATAAATAAATACGCTGAAAAAAGAGCAACATGCTGTAATGCCTGAACACTGACCAACAGAAATACAGGAACATAAATTCTGCCCTCTGTCATTACATCATTTTCCACAGCTTTGGTTCCAGTGCTACGGAACAGCATACAAAGAATCCAAACATGTCCACCTGGGTGTAAGCTCGTCCCCAGGGCCAGGGGCCACTCCTCTCCACGTTGAAACGACCACCACTTATTAGCAGATATCCTTATCCTTAGCAGCCTACAAACATCTGAGCTTGCTCCAAGGCAGCTTGATGAAGATGGGATTGACCTCAACTTTTCATTTAATAGTCTGGAAACTTAATCACAAGCAACACCTTGGATTAACAAGTTTTCAAAACGTATTATTTTTATTTTGAGTTAAACTTTTCTTTGCGAATAAGGACAAACAATGCGTTCAGATACACAGGGCTCCCAAATAATAAACTGGCTTTTATAAGTAGGAAATTTACTCGGTCCCCACCCTCTACTTACTCCTCAGGTCTTGATCAGATATTACAATTAAGGAAGTTTTATTAGTGACAATGTTATCTCAGGACTCCCAGAGGACCAAAATTAATTTGCTGGCATGAGTTTTGTCTGATGCAGGACCTCAGCGGTACCCTCGGTCTCAATTACCTGCAGATCTGGGTCACCACTGTAGACCAGTTAATGAGTTCCGGTCCTGTCTGTAAATCAGTGAAGTCTTCCTTAAATAAATCCACAAAGAGACGGTTTGCCAACCTGCGCTGGGATGATGTTACCCATTGCTTTATGTCAAAATGTTAATTAGTAACTGCTCGTTTCACATTGCGATTTCATGGACGCACTCGGATGCTATTTTAATAAACCATTCAAATGTTCCTCTCTAAATGTTTTACTCTGCCAACAGACTAGCTTCCTTTTCACACTATTTGATATTTAAGCAAACAGACTCACACTGGCTAAGATGTGTATTGTGTCAACAATCCACTTTGCAAACGCACTTGACCATAGCATCGCATTCCCCTAAGCCTAATCCATCAAATATCAGGCAGTTCTGCAAAGGCCTATGCAAATAACTATTGGCTACATATCAAGTTAAACAAATACACTAAAAAAAGAGCTCTGCTTAAAGCCATTCGTGGGGGTTTTTTTTTAAGCTCTTCGAGAGTCTGTCTTTGTTGGCAGGTAGAAGCTGTTTACTCAGGTTCTGTAAAGGGATATAGCTATTTAACATTTCAAACGCTCTAGTATCATGAATGTGAAATAAATATTTCACATAAGAGACCGTCATGCCCGCTGCATCTTCATCCAGCGTGGGGGCCATTAGCCAACTGTTGGTATGTAGTGTGTTGTGTGAGTGCTTTCTTTCTGTGTGCAGATTTACATTTAACATTTACATTAATGACATTCAGCAGATGTCCAGAGGAACTTACAATTAACGCGGTCTTACAATTCAAGCAATGGTGGGTTAAGGGCCTTGCTTAAGGAATCAACTGTGGCAGCTTGGCAGATTGAACCCTGGACCATCAGGTCCAGAGTCTAGTTCCTTAACCGCTAGACTACCGCAGTCCCTTATCTAGCTACCTAGCTGGTAACCAAGTTGAAAATCATGGTGCAAAGTCAATACTAAAGAAAGCTTAAGATCTTGATCAAGGGCCCAACAGTGGGAATCTGGATTGTTCAACACGCACGCACACACACGCACATGCGCACACACGCACAAAGGCTTAACACTGAAATGGCAAAAGCTACTGATTTTTTGCTTAGGTAAGAAGCCCGCTCTTGCTGTTACTCAGAAGCTACTTTTGGGTGGTAACCTCTTGGTGAGAGATGGTTGACTGCTGGACGTGCCTTTTCAACACACTTGAAACAGACATTTTTCCCAGTAAACAGACCTTGAATGACATTATTGATCTAAGGCAGGGTGATCTTTTTGGTCCATTGTAACCTAGTGGTTGGCAACAATACAGTAATCCAGTAAACAAACACACACACGCGCGCGCGCACACAGAGATTCTTTTAAAGAGATCTTCTGAGTGATTATTTGAGCTACCAATTTTGAGCAACAATAAGGTATTTTTACCCAGAGACGTCACACTTACCGGATAGATAGTAGTCTTAATAGTAGATAATAGATAATTATCTACTTATAGATAATAGATAATAGATAGTAGATAATAGATAATTATCTACTTATAGATAATAGATAATAGATAGTAGATAATAGTCTTTTTCAGACTATTCTTCATTCTTTCGAAACAATAAAGATGAAAATCCTAACCCACAAACCGCGCCACGTTCCAAATCACAAACCACTTTCTTCCCCAATCGGATGCTCGGTTTGAACTTCAGCAGGTCGTCCCAAACATGTCTACATTCCTAAATGCATTGAGTTGCATCGATCCGATTGGCTGATTAGGCATTCTTGTTAACGAGCTGTTCAATAGGTGTATCTAATCACTACTTGGTTGTAAGTGTAAGCACATACATACACACCTGTATGGCACAATGGAAACATTCTCTTTGCAGATCTATCCTAGCTTGTTACCAAGTTGGAAATGAGGATCAATACTTCACCCATAAAGCATAGAATTCTAGGGATGTTGCCCAAGGGCCCAAGTGGATGAAGCCGGGCTTGTACACCTGACATTTTATAGCCTAACCACGGAGTCGCCACTGCGCCTGGATTAATCAACTGCACTCTCGTACTGCTGATTTATTCAATTTGTAAGTGACTGCTTCCGCAAGGGGCATGAAGTGACTACAGAAATATTTATCTTTGAATGCATTATTCCTCGGTTTTATTTATTAGCATTTATTTCAAGTAGTCAAGCTATTAAGTGCTGGTGTTTATCAGTCATTCCAGCTGGGTTGAAATTGCCAGGTAGGTTTTTAGGTTCTACAACTGCTGCAGTAAGCAGAAGAGATAAAAAAAAAACTTGGACCTTCACAAATGTGTTTCAGAGAGCAAACTGATTTTGTTTATGTGGGTGTTTTAGCTCAATGAATAATTCAATTCTAGAGTCCTACCATGTTTAATGCATCACCTAATTGCCTGTCACAATCATAATTATTTGTGATTATGAATAAATGTTGGTTTCAGATCTTTGTGGACTAGGATTTATACTGCAGCAGGATAATAAACTCAAAACTTTGCAACAACTATGAACGCCAAAGAAAATCAAGTAGACCATCTGGGACTGCCCTCGACAGTCAAATGACCTAAACCCCAGTGAGCATTTATTAACTGAAAGTCAGAGAAAGCCAAGCATTCCATAACAACACAAGATTTTCTTAGGATACTGCAAAATCATCCTGGCTTGACACGGATCATCAGATTCTACACAAACTTGTGTAGTCTGTGCTCAAGGGCTGCCATAGAGGAAAAAGGGCCATAATTGCCATAATTGTTTCTCAAACTATTATTCTGATTATATGATTTGTAATGAAACAACATTGTATAAAATACAGAAGAATTTGGGTGTTCACTGTGTATATGATGCAACTCATATTCCAATGTACACAATGTTCAGGTCCGATGTTTACCTTTCCAGCCTACGTTGTCACATTTGCTCATCAAATGTCAACAGCTACAGTTTCACATCTTATTCTAAAGGCTGTATTAAGCTTAATTCAGAGGTGTCTGCTGTGTTTGAATTAGTGGTCCACTCTTGGTGCATTTGAAAAAAAACCTTCAAACATACACAGGAGTATAGACAGACAGACGTATCCCTGGTCTCACGTGACACATAGTCCGTTGCTTTTTCCCCGAATAGGCCCTATATCTCATTTTGCACTCCTTTGGATAGAGGGGACAAATCCCTTTAAACATATACTGAATTTCAATACAATTTCAACTCCGACGCCTTGATGTAAATCTCCTGTTCCATCACGCCCGAAATGGGTTCTGCTGGCCTGAGAGCCCATTGTGAACAAGACTCTATTGTTAAATGACTTCAGCTTTGTTAACCTGTATGAATTAACCATCAGTATATGGTATACTATGGTTATAAAGGGATGCACATGGTCAGCGACAATACTCACGTAGGCTGTGGCATTTAAATAATGCTAACCTGGTATTTAGGGGCCCAAAGTGTAAACATCTCCCACCCTAATACACCACCAGCAGCCTGAACTGTTGATACAAGGTAGGATAAATCCATGACGTTAGGGTGTCTATGTCAAATGCCATGAATGTCAAAATCTCACCAGACCAATCTAATGGCAATTTTGGTAAGTGCAAATTGTAGCCTCAGTTGCCTGTTAGCTGACAGGAGTGTTCATTCGGAGTTGCCCTCCTGCATGCCTCTGTTGTAGGGAGTAGGTTTTTGAGTGACTGTTTCCCTTCCATCAGCTCCATCCAGTCTGGCCATTCTTTCCTGCCCTCTGGTATCAACAAGGCATTTTGAACTGCCGCTCACTGGACATTTTCTTTTTGACTGACCTTTTTTGTAAACTCGAGATGTCTGTGTGTGAAAATCAATGAAGTGTGTGTGTGTGTGTGTGTATCCATCTGAGCAATGTGTTTGGAGATAATGAACATGCCCTCATGACCATTATTAAAAATCTGTAATAACTTCTACCCTAGAAATGACAAAGTTGGCAGAAAAGGCATTTTAGTCAATAATCACAGCCATGTTGATGGCAATTAGTTGATAGCCTAAACCGTAATCGAGAGTGCAACATCATCCTCACAAAACTGTCCCTAACCACACACAGTTTAGTCTTACACGTGCTGAAAGCTGGGCTTTATTTGTTGGTCTCCAAAGCATCATGGTCACTTGACAAGTTTGGCAAGTAGAAACTTATTGACTTCGGTCTCCATGGAAACTGGAAGGTCTTGCTAAAGGAGGCGAGCTTCAAAGGACCAATGCCAAAGCAGGCAAGCTTTGAATTGTATTAGATAGGAGGCTGAGGGAGCGGACAAATTAACCTGACATGGGAACATGGCGTCTCTTTGATCATTCCAATCAAATGGGAGTTCTCGTACACGTCGCGTCTCTCATGTAATAATGCTAAATTGTTTCTCCCTATCGTGAATGCAGGCATGCCCTGCAATCAAAATGGTATTGTAGGACGCAACTCTTTTCATTACTTAACTGCATATCTCTTAGATTGGAGGCTGGAATGCAGGCGTTGTGTGAATAAAAACATGTTTTTAACATGTGTACATAAATGTATAGACCTAACGTAAACTGTTTTCCCTTACTGCTCCCATAATTCTAAGCTCATTCAAGTCAGCCATTATATACAGAAGACACTTTCCTAGTACATTTCATAAGACGGAAAGATTCTCCTCTACAACATCAGGACAATCTGACCCTTCATTTCCATCCAAGTGCTTGTCCAGTCTCTAATTGTACCAAAATTAGATTACTGTAATGTTTCTGGCTGTTTTTTATGCATACAGTTAAGACATCTGCTCACCCACTCACCCTTCTCACGTCAACCTACTGCTATATTCCCTTCATGAAAAACCAAGACGCTCGCCTACAAAGCCAAAAACAGACCAGCACCTTCTCACCTAACAACACCAATCGAACATCTGTACCTTGTACCACTGAGACGGAAGCTTGGCTCCGCTGGATCCACCACACAAGTTTGAAGGAAGAAAGCATTATGCCTATTCTCTGTACTGGAACCCAGGTGGTGGAATGAACTTTGAGTCTCGTGCCATCTTTTTAATGGCTTCATTCTTTCAAAAATAGTAACATTTAACAATAAATTGTCCGAAAATCGCATGTAATTCAGGGAGTAATAGATTAAAAGTGTAGATTAAAAGCAGAACACTTACTCTACGGTGAACTAGGGGCATTAGCATAGCTTTTAATTCTGACTTCAGCCTGGGTTTGAGGATTCAGGACAGGATTTCCTGTGACTGAGCGGGATCTATTGTGAATCTGAATCACTGAATCACTGTGTACGGAATCGTGAATCATGCATTGAGTTTCCACTCCTGGTGACAACTAAAAACTTGCACTTGCATATTTAATAAAACTGTGTTTAGAAAAAGGAGGCTAGTCTTTGTTTGGGGTTTTATCTATATTAAATGCAACAGGATCTAGTTGAATTGTGGGCTGTTGCTTATTGTTTATTAAGAATAATCTGTTACGAGATGTGGTGGTTTTTGGTAGGACCCAAGGATGCGGAATAGACATATCCCATGACGTATAATAATAATAATGTGGGAATAATATAGAAAAACCAAGAGGATAAAAGGGCGGTGTTGCGTCCTGACTGGGAGCAACGCGCGAACTGGTTGCTGGAGCGCCAACGGGGCAGACGTGCAGAGAGCACGAATTAGGACGTCTCCCAAGTGGCACGGCACGGAGGCAGTCCGAATGCCAGGGAACTACCGTAAGCTCGAGTGTGTATGCAGGGGCGCGTCCCATTGGGAGCGGGAAGCCGGCTGGGGTGCAGACGCCGAAGCCAAGCCGGGGTGCGTCCCATTCAGGATGGGCAGCTGGCTGGAGTGAGGCTCGAGGAGTGCTGACGGAGGAAGAGCATGAAATCAGGTGTGTGAAGAGCGCACAAGTATGGGATGGGAGACCCCTTAAAGTGCCCCTAAAATTCTAAATAACTCTGGGATTCCCCCTGTACGCGTCCATCAGCACTAAAAGCCCCTGGATGGTTACCACTATCCCTAAAAATGCGTGCAAGGTTGTGAGAGCACCGGTGGGCAGTGGTAACAAATGGAGATCGGATAAAGATGACCTGGCCGTGAACCGCGCTAAAACCCACGCCTAAATAGCAAGAGAAGCAGCTGTTCGGAATCAGGTCGCAATTAGGATACTGGATATAAGTCGCCTCACCAACAGCTCTGTAATGGCGACCGGCGAGGATGGCCGAACGCTCCAGAGCAAAGGTAGGAACCCTAACAAAATCTAAAGTATTTCAGTAATGTCACTCAGGTTACATGTAAAGAGCATGTGTATGTGTATGTGTGGGATACAGGAAGCAGGAGGCTCCTCCTTCTTTAATCTGTGTGTGCTCCCTGTTATATATGTGTGAATGGGTTGCCCGACTAGAGCCAAGTAATCGGTTTAAGGTACGTTTCACTCCAGCAGAGCGGTCACACAGACCACTGTGACTTTTTCTTTCGCTCTCCTTCTCTCGCCCTCTCTCTCTCTCTCTTTACAGCGCTCCTCTCTCTTTTTCCAGGGAGCAATCACTTCACTGAACTGTGCTGGTCTACATGGTACATCAAACATTTACAAGCTGTGGGAGTGTGCAAGCTAGACTTTAGTATTTCTGTGCATTAACTGTATGGCTTGAAATAAAACAGCATATTTGTTCAATTGCAGCTACAAGCTATCAGAAAAGCCTTCGGTATCTGTAGGGCTGGCTTACACATATTTCCAGGACTCAGCATTTTCAACTTGTCACTCAAGAGTGAGCAAAACGGCATACTGCAGGTAGTCTGTTTTTTATGATTCAGGTATGTTTGGTACAGGAGATTAAAACGTACTGTGTTGAATATGTCATGTAATTTACTTCCAATCTACAGAAAGTGAAAAACCTAACTTATTTTCGTCACTCAACGTCCCTGCACTCCTGCCACGTCACTAACTTCCAATTTCCTTATTTAACACAGGGGAGTGCAGGAGAGAATCATACTGCATGTTGTTTGTCCAGGGAAAAAAAATTGAAATTCAGAAATCAGAATGTGTTTTTTTCTGACTGTGCATTTATGTGCATTATCATATTTTCATTATAAAGTTTAAAAGTCATAAACCGGACCATCGTAAAACAGGAACTACATGTTTAAGAAACCACAGGGTTCTCGCGTTTCACAGCGGCAGTGTGTTAGATCACTATTTGATCAAGTTAGGCTTCACGCAGACATTACCTGTCCATCTAAGGGAGGGGAGGCAGAATGGTGAGGATCATACTCCAACACTACAAAAGTGACACCTACTAAGCCTTGCAGTGGACTGGTGTCAACTTTAGAGTACATGTTCACATGAATTCCAGGCTAGGTTCCAGACCTAATGTGGTCCTGACCAGAATAAGTTCTTTCTGGTGAAGTAAAATCCTGAGTACAGGACATTGGTGCGACAGGGGTTGTGATTGGAATCATATCAAGATGCAGGAGTCACAGTGTAACAGGGCCAGTGAAATGCCATGTTATGCATGTACTGCATGTTCTGGCTGTATTGCATTTTAAGCAGAGAAAGAAAATACGTTTCTAGTCAGGACAGACTGAATGAACCATCCTTAATTTCGGTAGCAACAACATAAGACCATGTATATTGCACCATATCTCTGGATAAGAACTAAGTTTATTGTAAATGTTGCCATGCATTAGTTTATTTCCTGCAAATGCAGGTAGCTATAGTTAATGGTGTTGTTCGTAACACTACACAATCCCTCTGTGTGCGCAGAGATTAAATACCTATACTTTCAGTTGGCAGCCCCAATACTTAAACCATCTGTCCAAGACGGTGTTCTGAAAAGGTAGTAGAACCTATTTGTGGATTATGTGGTTTTCTTTCTTAAATGTATATTTATACCCATATCTTCATATGGTTAAAAATGTTTAGTGGGGTTTCAATTATTCAGGAAAGTAACATCTGTATTTTTCATATTCGAGCCAATTTTCAGAGTTGCAGAGGCCACTCCCCCTATCCCTGGAGAACACAAGGTGCTGTTCAGATGAACCTCTGTGTGTTTGTGTTTGTTGGTGAGAGTAAGAAGGTTCAATTACCTTTTTCACAAGTGGCTCCTCCATAGCTGGGTAAGCACAGACACACATAAGAGTTGATCTCGTCGATGCAGGTGCCTCCATTCTCGCACGGATTTGACTGACATTCATCGATATCTGACAACGATACAAAGCAAATACAAATATGAATGTAGTGGTGAAAAGCAAACTTACCCAGGTTAAATATTTTAAACTGCCAGGACATCTACTGTCAACACTATGACTGAAACAAACTAGTGATGCAACATGCAATAAAAGGTTCTTGGCTGAGACCGCAATTTTGAATCACTGAGCCAAATGCCAAAAGTGTTGCTTGTCCAAGCAAATCCTAGAGATGGATCCCACTAGAAATCCCAGTAGATTAGCAGTTTCTAAAATAAACACAATCATGCCATGTTAAAAGTCACTTAAATCATCTTGTAACCCCATTCGGATGCTCGGTTTGAACTTCCACTAGTCATATTTTCATTTACAATTATATTATTTAGCAGACGCCCTTATCCAGAGTAGTTTACACAATCTTACAATCCAACCAATTGTGGGTCAAGGACCTTGCTTAAGGACCCATCAGTGGCAGCTTGGCGGAGCTGGCCACTTTTACACCTGATCAACTGCTTGCAGTTCTTTTATCTTCTATCAGAAGAGAGTAAGTCAGAGCAATTAGGCATGTAGACATGTCAATATGTGGAACTGTGGTGGTCTAGCGGGTAAGACACTGGACTACGGACCAGAGGGTCCAGTGTTCAAATTCACATTTACATTTATGGCTTTTATGAGATGCCCTTATCCAGAGCAACTCAAGCAATAGTGGGTTAAGGACCCAACAGTGGCAGCTTGGCAGAGGTGGGATTTTCAGTACTCTAGCGGTTAAGGTACTGGACTCCAGACATGATGGTCCAGGGTTCAAATCCCAGTTCTGCCAAGATGCCACAGTTGGGTCCTGAAGCAAGGCCCTTAACCCACCATTTCTTGAGTCTGGATAAGGGCATCTGATAAAAGGCATGAATGTGAATTTGAACACTGGACCTTCTGGTCCGTAGTCTAGTGTCTTACCCGCTAGGCCACTACATATTGACATGTCTAATTGCTCTGACTGACTCTCATATTATTGGCTGATAAGATATTCCAGTTGACAATATAACTGTGTATTTTATTCATCTGCTCTTTATGATATATGACATTTGATATCGTAATACAGAAATCCAGTCAAATATATAGAGCTCACAAATACTTTCCTGCAAGTGGAGCTTACAGGACACTGCAATCCAAAAAAAAAAATGCAAAACGCATGTAAGCACTAAAGTAATTACAGGAGCTTCTTTTGGGGGTACAGGAAACATGTACTGGTAATTCGTATGAAAAACGTCTTGTGTTGCCTAGAACTTTACATAAAGCATTACATAACCGAGGCTTATTGCTTTGTCCTGATGGTAAATGACATTAAAACAGCCTTTTAGAGTTTTGCTTTCAAGGTTGTTTAGTTTATTAGTAGAAGTCTAGAATACACTGGGCCGTTAGTGACACTGAGGAACTATGAATACAGTTCTAGTTCATTTTTTGTGCATAAAATCAATATGTACTTGAGTGCTCAGACTCCATTTGATTTGAATTACATCACATATAGGGAGCTCTGGCCTAATCAGCACCACCGTGCCACATACAGTATATCCTGCATATACAGGTCTACAATAATTGTGTTATTTTACCAAGGGCATAAAGACCATATGTAACGATGCCAATGATTGGACCTAAAACATGATTCATTACTGGGATGCGGTGGCTTAGAAGGTAAGGTACAGGATTATAGACAGGGTTTATAGGGATTATAGGTCCAGGGTTCAAATCCCATGTCTGCCAAACTACCACGAGTTCCTTGAGCAAGACCTTTAACCTGCATTGCGATATTACTGAATAGTTTTCTAATGTGTCTTCAAGTGCCCCCATAAATCCTCGAGCTACTTCAGTTTTCAGAGAAATCCAATTCCCGATTTACTGACTGCCAGTTGCTTATGCACTTCCACCCCTTCTGCCAAGGTGTATTTTTTCAGGCATATTGCACAACTTAGAACTTTGGTATCTAAGCATAGCTCAAAATGACAAGTTGAAAGCAGTTTCTACAAAAATAGTTATTCTTTAATCCTGCTAATTAAAACTAGTTAGAATGCCCATTAGACACCCCGAGATGGATGGGATTCATGGATGGGAGTGTCTATTGTGTGTCAAAGGAGACTCACCAGAGTGCTCACCAAGTGAAGAACGGTGTCCCTCAGGGGTTTGTGCTTGGCCTGCTATTATTCTCCTTGTTATTTTTTTCAGGGATTGTTATTATTCTCTACCTTTAGGCTCATTTATTCGTAAACATGATATTAGCTCTCACTGCTATGTATGTGATACACAGCTGGACAGATCAGCCCATCCAAATGACGACCTCACAATCAGAAAGAAAGTTGAGAAAGATAAAAATGTAATGTAATGTCATTTCCTTTTACTTAACCCAGCTAACCCAAGACTGTAAGAGACAGGCTGGCTACTCCTGTCCTAAATCCTAAAGGCTGTTTGTAATGCCCAGTCCAACTGTAAAGAAAAAACAAAAATTCTGTGCTACGTTTGATTCAGATCTCTCCCTTAATGTGCACATTAGCAACAGCACACGGATTGCTTTCTTCCAGTTACATAATATGGCTCAACTTAGAAATATGCTTTCTTTACAAGATGCAGAGAAACTGGTTCATGCATTTAAAACCTCTAGGTTGTATTACTGAAGCGCTCCATTTGCTATACGCGCTAGTAAACCTCGAACTAAACTTTAACTTAATGACGAATGCAGCAGCTCCAGTGCTAACTATAACCGTAATTCCAATGATGGGACGTTGTGTCATACAGAAATAAAAACTGAATATGATGATTTGCGAATCCTTCTTAACCCATAATCAACTGAATATACTACAAAGACAAGATCTTTAATGTTCAAACGGACAAACTTGACAAAACGAGCAAATATTTACTCAATTGGAAATCGATAAACGCCGAAATGCCCAAAATATGTGCCTATTTTGTTCGTTATTTTATTCAATATTTTGTTTAGCTGTTATTATATAACTTAGTTTTACTATTAATACAAACTTAATTATTATAATTTTCGTCTAAGCCAATGAGAATGGGTCCCTTTTTGGTCCTTACAACATTTATGGAGTTTTGAGACTATTCTTTATTGTAAAAAGCTCTATGTAAATAAATATGACTTGACTTGACATGCTAAGCCAGCTTTCAAAGAGCAAGCAAATGTCAGCATTTTCACATAGTTGGGTAAATGTTGCCTGATTACCTGGATGCATTGTGGGAAGAAGACAAGTTGGTGAAGAGAGTCTTTGGCTCTAGGTAACGTTCTGATAACAAGCCTTAACCCGAGCGCTAATCTGATGCATAAGACTTATGTTAACCTCATTATGGACCAGATGGATTTATTAGGGTTTTTTTTCGTATTGTCAAATCACTCCATTTTCCCCCAAAAATGTACACAAGTGTAAACATGCGCATGCCAAGTTCAAAGATCTGTCCATTTGTAATTACAATTTTCTTGCTGAGCTCAGGCCAGAGGGAAAAATCAATTGCAGCACAGCTGGTGTATGAGAGCCCTGGGTCTACGCATTATTAAAGCTAGATTGTGGGGTGTAGGCAAAGGTGAAAGCTGGCTGGATCATCTCTTTTTTTCTACACATTCCTCATGGTTGTGCTAATAAGCTTTTTACTATAAGAGATGTAGGAGTAAAAAGGCAATGCAACAGCAGGACATATGAAGTAGTCAGGGTTTACATTCTACACGTCTACATTACTTTGGTTGTTAACATGGCAAAATGTTTCCAGACACTTGAGGGAGGGTTTCAAGGAAATAAAGACTTTTAACCCACCACTGATGTTACCACACCATCACCCAGCAAGGCTCCAGCACCAATCTCCACCTGCTCTGGCACGATACAAGGCCCCTGTGCACAGTGGGAGTACAGCGAGAGCCAGGTTTGAATCCTGCTGGATCTGCTGTCACACAGCCATGTTCCCTGAGATGGGCTTGTGTCCTGTCTAGGGGCGTACCCGCACTATGCAATCTGTATCGTGCTCGATCAGGACTGACCCCAAAGAGCACTTTGTTTTGCTATTGTAATTGCTCCCAACTGTGCCAACAACATCAGCTGCCTCCATACAAATCTTCTTGTAAGTGCAGCAAGACATGCAGACTCTACACAGAAAGGACCCAGGCTGCTCCACACTGGGATTGAACCGTATTGCTTCTTGCTGTGTCCTCACCATGTCTGTGTGGGTTTACTCCGGGTACTCTGCTTTCCTCCCACAGCTCAAAGACATGAGTGATAGGTTAACTGGTGTCTGTAAAGTGTCCCTTAGTGTGTGCCCTATGATGGATCGGCACCACATCTAGAGTTGTTGCACCCAGAGTGGGCACCGGCTGGCCCGCGACCCCTAGCAGATTAAGCTGAAGATAATGGATGGATGCAAGTGCAGTAAGAGAAGCCAAAAAAAAAAGTGTTAAATAATCAATATATTTATTATAAAGCTTTTGAGAGGGCTGTGACCTAGGTCCTACTTGTCCATCTAATGCGAAGTAAATCAATACAAAACGTAAACATCAAAAAACATCAAAAAACATTTAAAAAAGTATTGAGTAGTTGTTTAGGAGTTAAAAGTCAGATTTTTGTTATTTTCTATTATAATTTGCAATCTATTATATCTACAATCTATTATAATTTGTAATCATTAAAGACCTTTAAACTCGGTAAAACAAAAGGACATCGATCGTTGGGGTGGTAAATGGCACATTATTGTTGTTTGAATAATTCATGAATAATATTACATTATTTTATGTAGGTCTATAATAGATAAATAAATAAATAAATAAAAATTCATTTATTATTTCAAAATCCTTATTACATTATGAAAAAAAAAGTGCATCTGTGACAGGTCGGCAGAAAAATATGCACAGACGGCCAATACAGCAACAGAAGGTTCGCCCACCAGTACCGGACCAAAAGGTTCGCCTACCATTACTGCAACAGAAGGGTTTCACATGATCAACACGGTTTGTGGAACACAATCCAACCTAACCAAGCAGATATATTCCTGAGGTGAGGCTGGTCTTGTACCTTGCTCTTGAACACTGACTCGGTCTGAAATGAGACTCTGGTTAAAAGGCTCATAATTGCACTCCTGGTGCACATCTCTACATTTTGAGCCGACCCACAGGTCACATCAAATACAATTATACACATCGGCCAAGGGAACACTTCTACAGCCTGAGGGTAAAGGGCATGTGCTTAGACCTCTCTGGGTCTACCTCAGCTTGAGCTTACTGTTAACTGGCAGGTCTCTTATCATTAACTGACATCTAAGAGCTACAGCACTAAGCAGGTTATATCATAGAATGCCATGAATGTATGGATTAAATTACATACATTTCAAAATCGAGGAACAACAATCATGTACTGTAGTCCAAGTTTCCCTTATTGACACAAAAATGAAGCACCCAAATAAAAATGTCGATTTTCTGCAAAGAAGAGAGGAATGGTGAGAGAGAGAAAAGATTGTTTGTTCATTTAATTTCGATGTCCACTATCTGAATGCAGATTGAATGGCCAAAGCATTTATGGGACCAGCTCTGACACCAGCTACAGGAAACGGTGAGTGTGCAGAATCTACATGCCCTTCTGTGTGCAAAAAAATGTGTCTTAGGGGCCTAGCGGCCAATGATTTCTCACCAAGAGCTATATCACACAAAAGTAGCCTCTGACAGCCTTTTTTATGAAACATAGGGGGTAGCACTTATGCCCTCTTGTGTCAAGACCCTGTGACCTCAGACCGCACATCATTTACACATCTGCCTGCAGGTGGTGGATCATTCTCAGCGCTGCCCTGACACTGATGTGGTGGAGGTGCGTTAGGGTGTGTTGTCCTGGTATGAGTGGATCATAATAGAGTGCACAGTGAGTAAACAATGCTTAAAATCAAAAGTGCACAATACACTAATAGGCTCTGACCAGATCGGTGGCACTGCAGTACAGAATGATCACAATGATCCTCCACCCAAATAGTACATGATCTGTGCAGTCGCTGGTCCATTAGAGTAAAGAGAACCACAAGTATGGAGAGAAAG
This sequence comes from Parotocinclus haroldoi, assembly GCA_034779995.1. Classification (NCBI taxonomy): domain Eukaryota; kingdom Metazoa; phylum Chordata; class Actinopteri; order Siluriformes; family Loricariidae; genus Parotocinclus; species Parotocinclus haroldoi. The sequence continues at coordinate 23,319 of JAUZST010033727.1, read as the reverse complement.
TCTTGTCTATGTAGAATTAAAAAGTGAATCTCTGCGATAAGTGGAACTGATAAATTGCACAGTGATTGTAGAAAGGTGAACTTAATACAGTGATCAGTGAACGTATACATTTTTCATGATACATGTTTTTATCTGAGATAAATGAACTGCAATAGGTTGCTAGGTCTCTTGACGAACAGACCTCAGAACATGAGAATCAGAGACGGTGCCCTGCAATCAATCAACCCCCAGGGTCATTCCCCATCTGTACACCTTTATCACCCATCATCAGTGTGTGGTCATACACAACACCACTGTCATCAAGTCTGCTGATGATACTGCAGTCAGTAGCTGACATTAGACAGGGTTTACAGTGAATAATATGACATCATGCTTGCTGCCTGGATTGTTTACCAAAGCTCCGTTTAAGTGCCACAGGATTGGATGTTGCTTGCAGGAGACGCTGGGCACACCATATGGATCGTTATCCTGGTAAATATTTTACATTTAATAACTAGATTTAAAATACACAATGTACCACATTTAATATGAAGCTCAAAACTGGACCATGAGTGTCATAACGACATGTGAACTAAGGGTTTTGTTTGTAAATGTGAATTCGGAGCATTATATGGTGTGGTCTGACCAATCAAGAGTAAATGTTTATGTGGTGGTGTCTGTGGTGCAGGTATGCTTTTGACTTTTTTACTTGCAGATAACTCCTGACACGCAAGACAAATGTAATTATCTCCTCAAATACGGTCATAAAGTCAACCTGTGCCTCACAACCCTCAGAGCTTCTACAGAGCCACTGAAGAAAGCAGCATCACTACCGTGTCACGGTCTGGTAAAGTGGCTGCACCCTAACAGACTGCACATGGTAATCTAATCAAACCCAGAAGATTGCGGGGGTCAGTGCTTCCACCAGTGCCTCCACTCTTTTCAGAAATGTACTGCCTACAGTAAATGATCATACATCATGGATTTGATTTGTCTTCAAAAATCAAAAGTAAAAAAAAGACATTAAGACATTTTGCTTTAAAGCATTTATGTAATAAGGAAAGATGACAGTAATGAAAATGAATTTGAGAAGAGGAAAAAAATGATCATTCCACTAATTTAACACTTCACAGAGCGACATTTTGCTTTAATTACAGCCATCAGTGTGTTTGCATTTGTCTCTATCAACTTTGCGCTCAGATTGGGCAATATTTACCCTTCCAAAATTGTTCAAAATACGCTACATTTCTGGGCTGCTCTTTTAAAGTCCATCCACAGATTGTCTAGACATAGTCATACTTTAGTGTCATTCAAATTTACACCACAGTGTGCTTTACAACAAAATCTTTGCATTGGCTCAGAGTAACAGCTTAATAATAAACAGCAGCAATAACAAGAAGAGCAAAAAAGAGATAAAAAATATTCAGATATTGATATATCAAAGAGAAATAGATTTTAAGTAGGTATAATTTCACAAAGGGGTGTATTGCACTGGGGATAAAGGTATGAAACAATAATTAAATGCTGCCCCAGTTATTTCTGAGAGTTTAGTATAATGGCAAATGGAAGAAGCCGTTTTAGAATCTGGCTGTTCTAAAGACTGTGGAATCAGGAGAGAACACTGTTTTGGTTTAGAGGGAGTCTTTGCTGATGTTCTGAGCTCTGGTCAGACAGCGACTTGTCCCAAACTTGTCCTATATGTATTCTCTCTGCCATCTTGTCTATTGGATCTAGTTTAGGTCTCTGACACTGCACTGACTTTTCTGGTGGTGTGTTATGGATATATGGATGCTGTTATTAAGTGTAATTACATGCACATAATACAAAAAAACAAACAAGTAGTCAGTAACAGTATACGTAAATCAGGAGTTTACATATATTTTGGGTAATCAGGTAATCGGAACGCTCTGGACATACATGACTGTGACAAATTTCAACCTCAATAATGAAATAATTACATTTTTACATTAATTTCCGCAAGCATATACTGCATTTCAGAGTCTTCCCAAATATGTGTGGAAACCAATTCACGAATGCTGCATTTCACTCCAGGGTTACCAGATCTGGAGAGATAAATTAACAACAATTATCTATCAAAATAATCCCAAAAGTCTCTTTGAATAAGCAGACCTGGCAACAGTTTAACTCTCATACTACGTGTTACATAGAAACCGTGTGGAAATGGAAAGGGAAATGTGTGCTCTGAAAAAAATCATATTACCAAACTAAAATCCAGCTCTCTTTAGAGCATTTCTTACTCTAATTTCTAGATCTGAGTATGCTGTATACAGGACCACTCGCTGAAATGCAAGTCTGACTGGATTATTAAGTGACACACTAACTGAAAAAAATACCCCAGTTTCCACCATCATGCTTAACATATGATGTATTTGGGTGGTGTGCTGTTTTTGGCTTTTGCCTTTTTTTTCACCGTGAAACCTATTGCCACACGACTTCAGGAGCAGGATATGCTGCATTTCTATAGGGACTATATAAGAGAAAGGAGCATGGACGTGACCCTGTACAGCCAAGTCAGGGCCAATTCACATTGCTTCCATCTGATAAATATTGCAGCATCTGGTAACAGCTAGCACACAGACAGTTTCTATCCCCAATTCGTCAGCCTTCTCGACTTGTCTTAAGTGAGCCATGTTAATGACCTATTTTACCTTAATGAGCCATTCTCACTGTCTGTGCTTTAATGTTTAATGGCTATTAGCACTGTTTAATGTTTCATCACTCCCGCTGTTTGCTCTGTTGAATGTTCTCTCCCTTGACACGGTTACTGTCACAGGTGGGTGCTGGAGACCTGTTTAAGCAACCACTGAATCTTGTCAAATCTTGTCATATGTCTTAATTGTGCATATGACAGATGGACAATTAAACTGAGTTCAGTCTGACGGAGTTAATCGCACCAACATATCACATGGTTAAAAGAGAACGAGCTTTCGCCAAATATCCATGAGAAAGAGCTCCAAAAATGGACCGATATGGCTTGCAGAACTAATTCATGCAAATACTAACTTTAAGTTAGTTTATAGCTTTAATGTGAATGTATTTCTATAATAATAATGATTCAACATAGTGTGGGTTTCCTCCCTCTCGTGCGACCCTGTTTGTATCCGTTTGACTCCGTTGTAATTCTGACTCAGTCCACACTAAGGACCCAGACCACTCCAGCTGGGATTGAACCCATGACGTTCTCGCTGAAGCGAGAAAGGTAACAGCGGGGCGACGTCATTTGAGGCAACACAGTACTACCTACCTAGCGACTGTGCCCTCTGAAGAATAGTTAATTTTTTTTTTAAAAAGTCAAGTGATATGCTAAAGACGCAAAGCCTCATTTCTCATTTCAGCAACACCACGAGCTGTTCTGAATTTGGGTCCGCTGGCAAAAAGCTTAGAGTTGGCATTGAGAGTGGGAAAACACTCCTGGCTCCACCCCTGTCTCTTAGAGCAAGCCACTCTAGACAAACCCGGGAGCAGGCGCAGGCTCTGTGTGGCACCCATAAAGAACTTCTGGACAATCTGATCTTGCCCATGCCCCGTCGCTGTCAGTGTGTTCTGGCAGGTGGTGACCATACACCTTACTGAACAGTCCATGTGTGGCACTCCCGTCCAGTTTGACATGCTTCTGTTTGCACCCCATTTATGTAATCAAACAACTTTCTGACTTTTAATTTCCTTTTCTGATCATCTTTCTTAATGAATTACAATTAAATGCTGCTTTTTTTAAACCGTTACATTATGAAATATCATTATGAAATATCACCTAGTTCTTCTGAACAGTATACGTATATGAAAAGGTTCTGGGCATTGAACCACATCCCAAAGGGAAGTGGTCTGACATCCCTTTAGGGCCCGGGAAGGGGGTTTTCATTTCACGCTTGTCAGATTTATTTCAATTCACCAGCTGCCAAAGCATTTGTAAACAAGGGGACCGTACAAAACGTAAACATCTCGCCGACTCTAATAAATGAGCCCTCAAACGCAATCAACGATTTCATTGCGATGGATCCAAGAAGGATTTCACCTAGGCTGAGACCAACACAGGGCAGGAAAAAATTATTTAAAATATTTTTTGGAAATATTGTACTTATAAGTATTGTGCTTTTTTTAAGAGCAAAGAAAGTTTCATTGAAATCTATTTTATCAGCTTGTGTTTCAGGGTTCAAGCAATGATTAAAAATGTAAGCGGTAGTGACAGAGGCAGGCAGCTCTCTCTTACTATGCTGCTGCTGTCTCCGGTTTGGTCTTTCTTGGCTGTCAGCCCTTTCTTACTGCATTGAGAGCCATCAAACAGCTTTTTATACTTCTTTTTATACTTCTCACTAAACTGATAACAGCGTTTCATCATGACCCACTGCTGATCTAATGTGCGCTGATTCGCTGGGCACTTTTGACGTCGTTTTCACGTTTTAGAGGCGGATGGGAGAATTTTTAGCTTTATAGATTTTTGTCTTGTACATATCTTCCACACATTATTGTGCTTCCATACATTACTGCAATCTATACTACCCACAATGCTTACAATGCCTAGTAATTGTATCATTTTTCAGAGACGTACATTTAAAAACTCACAATAAGCAATTTACTTCTATTAGGGAGTGTGCTCACTGTTTAGCTAGATAGACTGAGGATGTGTTTAGGTACTTAACGTGGAGCTCTGGCATCTCTGTTGTCTTGTTTAGGGCTGACGCACGTAGACGGAGCCTGCCACAAGTTGCAATAACTAGCATTTCTTTTAGGAAGTGACGGAAAAGTTATATGACAACATATGCGTCATTGTTTAAAAATCTTAGGCAGTCTGCATTTTGCAGTTCACATTTTGCTTAAGCTAGGTTTAAGTTTTAACAGCAGTTTTAACTGTAGTCCATTTTTTCCTCTTCCCCTTTACCTTGTTCGCCAATGGTCAGGACCCACCCATGTACTACTGTATTTAGGTGGTGGATCATTCTCAGCATTGCAGTCCAACTGATGTGATGGAGGTTTGTTCGTGTGTGTTTAGCTGGATCAGACATAACAGTGCTGCTTGAGTTCTAAAACACTTTTCTCTCACGGTCTACTTTATTCAAGATAGTTATTATAACTCACCATATTGTTTCACTCTGCACATTTAAAGGCAGAGACGGGATCTGTTTGTGTTAAATCATCCTCTAATACTTCATCACACCCGTGTCTAAGCCACACAGAACAGCGCACGCTAACGTACCTCCACCACATCAGTGCTGACCATTGGAGAACAGATTAAACGAGATGAGGAAAGCATTTAGAGATCGACTGCAGTCTGTAATTGTAGAACTACAAAGTGCAGTGACCAGTAAAAGTGAAATAAACTAAGAATATGCAGAATATAAACTGAAAATAGAATTATTTCACACAGTACTGAATATTTAACATTTGCACACATGGGTGGTATTTGAGCACTATGTACAGTGGTGTTAGGCTAACAACAGGCACAACTGCCCAAATCTGAGCAAGGGTAACAGTGACCCTGCCAGGCAATGTGCCAATTCCACACGTGCCTTATGACCTCTGGTGCAGGTTACTGCTGCCCAGATAACCAGGGGACAACCAGGAAAATCTACAAGCATCAAAGCAGAGCGTACACTCACAACTTAATTAGGTACAGTAAAAGTATTGTAATGCATTGTAATGTACAATTGTATTAAGGTAACGTGTCCTTGAGCATTATAAATACAACATATTATTATCATTATTATTATTATTATACATTTTCAACTGATTGGTAATGCAATAATCTAAATCAGCCAATCACATGATGTACGCTTGGTGCATTTGGGCATGTAGACTTGTTGAAGTTCAATCTGTGGCTCCCAATGGGGATAGAAAGGTGATTTAAGTGACTATGCCCATGGCATTGCTATTGCTGCTAGACAGGCTGGTTTGTCAGCTCGGAACAGGCAACCGAGGCTATATTTCACACGGACTCACCAAATTTAGAAAAATGTCACCTCTTGTGAAGGGTCTCGACTTCTACTGCAATGGTATGGTTAGACTTTGGCATAAACGACATGAAAGCATGGATCCGTCCTGCCTTCAGATCAGACTGGTGATGTAATGGTGAGAGAAATATTTTCTTGGCCAAGGGCCCTTAATAATGAAGTGAGCATCATGGATGTGCAGGCGACAAATCTGTAGCAACTGCATGACACAATCACGTCAATACGGACCAAAATCTTAAGAGTTTCCAGCACCCTGTTGAATTTATACCACAAAGAATACAATCAGTCCTGAAGACAAAAAGGGTTCCAACTGTGTACTAGCAATGTGTACCTAATAAAACAACCAGGGAGCATACAGTGCCAAAGTATTCAAACGGAATCCTACAAAAGCCCAAGCATGGTGCATTTTCATGGAGAAAGAATGCCTCAGACATTCAGTATTTACAATTCTATTCTGGTCAAAATAACCGCTGTGAGCCGAAGTTCTGGGAAGACACATTATTTTAAGATTATTTAGCATTTGAGGGACAAATTGCTGTCTCCCTGAGTGGCATGTGTGTTCAGCTGCTGACTGACCTCACTGTAATTGCCTTGGCAGGCTGAGAATAGGTTTGTCAGTGAAAATCTTTATACATTGTTGCTTGAAGTGAGATTGGAAAAAGTGGGGAAGGAAAAGTGTAAGAGAGCAGACAACGACTAAACAACGATGTGAGAGTTCGGGTTCCTCTCATGGCTTGCCGAGAACAACTCCTAAGTGTAAAAGTAACGAGATAAACGTCGAAAAAAAAAAAAAAAAAGTTGCATGCAATAAACACCTTGCCAGTGACAAAAGTGACGAGTCACAAACGAATGAATGGTCCAGAGCCCATTCTGGCACCTCCCACCTGTAGACTTCATTGACATTTGAAACTGCAAGTTGTTCTTACATGGATCACTAAAGACCAATGTCAGAGAATTAAATGCGGACACTTCTTAGATCAAGCAATGACTTCATTCATTAATAGGGCCTGCGAATGCTACGTTGTGTTTTCACGCTACACCGAGCTGGAAATGGACAGAGCCGTAGCCATGGCTACTAGTGTTTTCAGCTATGGAACACACATTCACTGTCATTTATAGATAATACTAACGGATACAGGGTCAGCAACCACATAAGCAACTCTGCTGGAAATAGCAGCCTGCTCATGTGGTTTGTACTTAGATCTTACTTAACACTTTTATTTGTATTTCTCATTAGCAGACATAAAAAAGAACATTAGCTTACAGGCACCTACTATAAAACCACTGTGCTTATACACTAAAAATAAAGCAACTGCATTCTGTCTATTCATTATATGATACATGGTTTCTTTGCATTAGCAACATTTGCCTTATGACATCACTTTAAAAACTCCCAACTTCAGATATGATATCTGACTGACAAAAGTCTTGTGCAAAATTACAAGCACCTAAAAGAAAATGGATGAGACTTAAATGGAAAATGGACAAACTGAAAGATAACACACTGCAACAAAATAATGCTGTGCTGCGTAAAAGCCAACATGCTGTTCTGGGATTGCTTTTCACCAAACATTGTGCTACATGGCAGAAGTTCAATGACACACTTGGCAGAGGCTTCATTCTTTCCACCTGCCATACATGCTAGCTTTGTGTAAAGCTTAGGAGATTGCTGAAACACCTTTTTCTTTGAGTTTACCACTTGCCATTTGGTAGCTTCCCCGAGCTATGTCCTTTTAGCTTTTTCATCCACTGTAAGGAAGCGGTCCACTTTTGGCAAGGTGGTGGGGCCAGATACTGTCTTAAAATGCTCCCAATGGTACTCGGTATGGATTTTAAACATTTTCTTGCATTTTCCTTAGTTCGTGCCTTTCCCAAATTGTACATTTACAGCATTTAGGGCATTTAGCAGATGCCCATATACAGAGCGACTTACAACTAATACAGTCTTCAAGCAATCCTGGGTTAAGGTACTTGCTTAAGGACCCAACTGGGGCAACTTGGCAGGGGTGGGATTTAAACCTGGACCATCAGATCCGGTACATTAACCGCTAGGCTACCATAGTCATGCTGACGGTTATATCTGTACATACAACAGAAGAAAATATTATAAAATCAATACTTTGCATTAAAAGGGTATTGTTCGGCTAATTGTTGTGTTCCTTAGGTCTACTGACCATAGCGCCTGTCCAACCATGGTTGCGTTGCCATGTACTCAAAATCAAATCCTCCAACACTGATGCCAGGCAGGGGCCACTAAACCTGGTTTGCGATGTGGAGTGGGATGTGGAACATGTTAGGCTGTATCTGAGCAATTTTCAAATAGATACTTGAAAAGTACTGGTTACTCATCCAAACCAGGAATTTTACAATATTTAAATTAATTATGTGAAGTTCAATAAGTTTAATAATTGATTAGAATTATTTTAAGCCTCATGTTCCACTTCCATGCTGAAGGTTATATCTGTATATACACACACACACACAACAGAAAAAAACACTTCTTATAAAATGAATACTTTGCAGTAAAAAGGTATTTTCCTGGTAATTGTTGTTGTGTTCCTGAGGTTTATTGAGCATTAGAGAGTAAAACATGTATTCTGTTGAAGCTATTATTGTCCACTTGTATGGCTGTGTAAAGCTACGCACAGACAGACAGACAGACAGACAGACAGACAGACAGACAGACAGACAGAAATTTAGAAGTTGTTGGAAAAGCAATAATAATATATTAGAGATTCATATATTATAGCAAAAGTATAAGTTTACTGAGGGAAACCGTACAACAGAAAGGAGGTTCTAGTAGCCTGTTAAGCTGCCTGGATACAAGATGAGATGTATGGGCGATGGAGCCAACCAGGTTCTATATGGTGTCCTAAGGCACATTTGCTCACAGATGTTGCAGCTGAGCCTGTAGATCTTCATTCATCAACCGGCTGGTGGGGCAGTTTGTGATACACGGCAAAGGCAGGATTAAAATGTTCGTTACTAGGCCTCCACATTCGAACCCGAACATTGTCGGATCCAAAGCAAAACCTGGAATTGTAAGTAAAGATTATACAAATCCAGTCCTTAGCAGTTCAGGTTTCTTGTTCATGACCCCATTGCAACTGAAGGTAATGGTGACTTCCTGTCAATGGTTTTGTACCTCCCCTCATGGAACCACTGCTCCCAACACCTCCGGTCTAGATTGCCAAAACGACAGACGTGCTTCTTTCAGCCCAATGCGCCCCTTCAGTCTGTCAACTGGCCAAAATGTCTTCGAGTGCATTGTAGTGGCATGTCTAGTAGTTGATAAGCACGATTCAAGAGGTACACTACCCAAAAGAAGCCTCTGAGCCCTTCTTGTGGCGAGATGCAGTGTCTAATCAGACCACACCTATACTTGGTATCTGTCTGAGACATTTCCATCTGGGTGCTTTATTTTGTTTGTCTTTGAGTATGTATAGTTTTCATATAATTATTCATTTATTACTTACACAAATCTTTTTAAAAAAAAAAAATCTTTTTGCGACCTCATGCAAAGTCTTTGGACGAGGTGCTCTAGACCTCACTGTATTCTTAGACAACAAATGCACAAGTATCAGTTAATCTTGAATATTGTATTTTTAAGTGTTAAAGACATTCAGTTTCAAATAAAAGCAAGCAGAAATGTACAATGAATGCTAAACCTGGTGCACATAATGCAGCTGAATATTTAAACTGCCTGTACTAGTTAAAATGTTATCCTCCATTATGCTACTGACACTCAAGGGATGAATGTTCCACCAGGCTGAAGGCACGTACCGGACCGTTTTTTAGGAAATTCCTGGCTTCATTCAGAGAGAGCAGCTCTGGAGGTTAGAGAAAGCCATGTCTGTGGGTTTATGTCAGACAGGCACAAGATGCTGTTGACAGGGCTAGTGCAACAACATGAGGAGAATTGCAGAGCCTAATGAGCAGAAGTGTCACAGCATTTCAGGCTGTTGCCCCTCAGATCTGATATGCTCTCTGTTCTGTGTGTGGTGTGCAGAGGTCAAGCTTGCTCACTCTCATCCCCGTCTTTAACAGCACGCAAGTGCTTGAGCGCGAGAAGATAGACGAAAACGGAAGGAAACCTAGCAGGACTGGGGGAGAGACTGCTCCAAACACAGCATGCCATAAGAGATTTGAAGTGATTTAGGAAAACAAACACTCAGACAAATAAAACACGCTCACAGAGGAACTGGGATACCGATTTAGATAGTGGCATCTCATCCTAAATACAAGGCTCCTAGGTGGCGACTTCTCACCAGAGGGACACTAAATCTTCTGTTAATGGTTTGACTATTTATATACCCAGTCTGAGAAACCAGATAACAAAGAGCAGTAATTCATGGTTATTAAGGACTGGGAAAAGTACCCCACAGAACCCATCATGCCTCAGCCATTAGAGAGCTAATCACTGTGCTCAAAATGCTATAAGGCACAACTAGTGGGCCAGTAATGTAGAGCAGATCCCTAAAGAAGAATATAGGTGATGCAGGTACATGGCTTTCCCTATGTCTTATATTACTAATGACACACTTACAAAATGCAAATTGAAACCACAACAATAACAGAAACGACAGAAAACGAAGGCATTCAGTATTCTCAGGGTAAGTCTGCCCTCTGTGTACGAAATGAAGCCATTTATTTAGTTTATTTCCTTTGGCTCACAATGATGTGTTTACGATTTGCTGCAGGAAAGTGCAGTTCTCAGCACTGCACACAGCATCACGTGACCAAAATCGTTTTTGTGATGATAAGAAAGACCCCATTTCCTCATTTCTGGGGCTCATCTCCTAGACAGTGCAGCCACCTGGCAAGTTGATAAGGAGCCACAAAAACAAGTCCACACTTCATAGGAAATCCATTTTGTCCACGAATATACAGCGCATACGTCATGCTTTAGTAACACCCTTGGGCAGACATGATGCTGTCCAAACCAGGACAGTCAGCGCTCGCATCAAGACAATCAAATCACCCGCAGCCTTGGTTCTGTCTCTTCCTGCTCGAGAGATAGCTCTTACTGAAATGTCAAGTCCACGCCAGGCTGATTCAGCACGATTTAAAACCTCTCATTTCGTTTGTGATGTTTTCCATAATTCAAAAATGTTTTTCTATGTCAGCCTACTACAAAATCAAAAGTATGGAGTCACCACACTTAGTGTTCATACAGCCTTTTTGCTTTTAAACAAGCAAGAGAGTTATATTATAACTTCCTTTGGGTATTTGTAGATACAGAGTGTCGATACAAATATAAGAGTTCTAACAATGACTTTAAAAGCATGTTTTATTTTCAAAATAAACTCATTAACTAAAATTCATACATATATATACATACATACATACATATATACATACATATATACATACATATATATACATACATACATACATACATACATACATATACATACCAACCCAGACCCACCCACAGACCCACACACACAGACCCACACACGTACAGTTTAGCTGTGACTGACATTCACATATATATTATAATATATTATATCAATATTTCCAAATTGCTGACCTACATGCAGAACGATAAATTGCTGTAAATTGGTATTGGGTTCTATGTATCTCCATTTTACGAGTTCATGAGTACAGCATCTTAACCCATTACTGGTATGGGTGCATCCCTAATTATACAACTCCTTTAACAAAAAAAAATTACTGCACTGAAAGTAAATAGGTGCAGTGAAGATGAAGCCATTTTTAAGGACAACACTTACACAGCAAGTGTGACACAGAATATCCAGGTTTTTCTTCAGTAAAGGCATATTAACTCCTTAACAAGCCAACAAAGAGTCTGGATCTTAATCCGATAAAAAGTGTAAGATTGGAATGTAAACAACTGGTCCATGACAAGGATCCGTACTACAAAGCTGATTTGCTTATGGACATGATCAGTAACAATACTTATGTAGGTTTTGGTCTTTAAACCATGCTCTGTTGCAAAATTATTGATATAAGGCAGGATGCAGCCATGCTTTTATGCTGTTTACACCGAATTCTGACCCTACCAGCTGAATGTCATAGCAGAAATGAAGGACCATCAGACCAGGCAACAATTTGCCAATCCTCTATTGTCCAATTTTGCTGAGCCATGCGAATTGTAGCCTAGGTTGCCTGTCTGTAGCTGCTAGCAGAGGCACTGAGTATGGTGGTCTTCGTTTGTAACCCATCTGCTTCAAGGTTGTGCATTCAGAGACGCTCTTCTGCATACCGACTTTGAAACGGTTGATTATTTGAGTTAACTGCCTAATGGCTGCGAATGAAAATCCCAGGAGCACAGTACCTGTACAGTATCTGAAATACTCTGAACTTCAGCAGGTCATCTTGATCATGTCCAGACTGCTGAATGCACAGAGTTTCTGCCCTGTGATTGGATGATTAAATATTTGTGTTTGTGAGCAGTTGAGCAGGTGTACCTAATGAAGTGGCCCCGTGAACGTATCTGAAGGAGTATTGAACTCAAACATTGCTCTTTCAAAAGGGTTTGAGCCCCTGTGAATGTGTGCGTCATGCCAGCTAATGGATAAATTCACCTGATTACATAACCCTGATTACATGGAACTTACACTCTGAAGTCAGATTTAGTAACTGGCCTGTAGTTACAAATACGACATGTACAGTACAGTACAGTACAGTACAGCATTGTAGGTTTCCTGGGTCTGTAGGTCCACATGGGCCTGCTGACAATCTTAAATTCAAGCTGTGCTCCATATAGTTTCGCATCTCAGTGTAGAGAACAGAAATTAGAGAATTAGTAGGAGCGTAAAGATACTCTCTGCTCACGACACAATTTGATTTAGTAGAAGTAGACATTGTTGAAGTAGAAACAACGCAAAACGACACAATTAGACATTCAATACTCAGAATACTCAATACTCAAAAGAAATGTCTAAAAACAGAATTTTAAAATGTTAATAAATGTTGTACTTTAGCTTCACCATACAGTAAATAACTAATACTAATTCATCTTCATGTGTATCAAATATTTAAACAAAAAGTGTCTTCAACTTGCTGCAATTTGTAGGAACTACCACGAGTTTTAAGCAATGATAAGTAAGCAAAAATAAGTGTATTAAATCTCAAATTCGTTTTAACCAATCGGATATACATATGGGAGCACGAGGACTTGACTAAAGACCGGAAGGTCCAGGGTTCAGATTCCAGTAGTGCCACTGTTGGGTCCTTGACCAAGGCCTAAACCCACAATAGCTTGTAACGGAAGACTGTATATGGTGTAAATCGATAAGGGTGTCTGCTAAATTATTCAAATAACCTTCCTGTGCATTTGTTCAAACCTTCTGGTTTTAAAAACCTGAAATTGCGTCAGATGATGCAATAAACAGAATGTACGTGACAATGCTTATCTCATTAGGGAACCAGGGCAGCACGGAGGCACGGTGGCTGGGTCGCTCGCACCGCTGCCTCGCAACAAGAAGGTGGAGCGGATTGAGTGCTTTCTGTGTCTGCGTGGGTTTACTCCGAGTACTCCGGTTTCCTCCCACAGTCCAAAGACATGTTTGTTAGGTTAACTGGTGTCTCTAAATTGTCATTGACTTGTCTATGCAAACACCCCAGCCGTTAACTGAAAACAGCTGCACGCCGGTCCCAAGCCTGGATGAAAGGGGAGGGGTGGAGAAAGCAATGGCAAACTAATTCCCTATCCTGCCAAAGAAACTTTCGATGAAAGACAGAAATGAGTGGAGATCGACGATCCATCAAGTGACCGAGAGTCGGCTGCGACTGTACGGTTAATCCACCCAATTAGGGATCCATTTAGGACATATCATAAGCACAGGTGGCCCACATGGTCAAGTGTTGTAAGAGAGTTCATTTTCATCCCCAGTTAGATCTGAATTTGTTTAATACAAATGTCATTTCTTTACCTTCTCAAACACCTTCAAACCTTTTTCAATAAGCCTATGTGGGCTCACTATGAATCCTTGATCCTGAGAAAACCCTAATGATAGCTTTCCTCTCAAGCCAGATGGCTCCAGTCGTAGAGTGTACAAATCATTAATGACAATTCGTTGATTACGACTCGGAAGCTAAGACAGAAAGCACAAATTAATTAACAAGCTCTAGGGTTTGTGTGAAACCAATGAAATCTATTAAAAAGCAGTTACGCATAAGGAAATTGGACAGCCTGCATGCTGTAGCAGTCAATCAGCTGACACACTGGGGTATGACCGTCTACTGAGTGCAAAAGTACATCAGACACATCTCTAGCAGGATTCGGTAGACGGTCCCAGCAGACAGCGCTCGCAGCTCTGCGGTCCCGGAAGCCCACGGGTTATAGCAAAAAAATGATATTAATATGGCTGGCTTCATGAATCTTTCAAACTTAATGAGGGGGAAGGATGTCAATGCAAATGAGCCAGGCAGTACATTTCTAAGAATACCTATGGATATAAATATATATATTAATTTTTTTTCCTGGAACTGATCCTCGGTGTAAAACTGCCAGTATTTTCACACGAGGCGCCTATAACTTAATTTTGCGAGTATATTTGAGTGAACAACAGGAACGACTGGGAGGTTGGAGTTGGCGGATGTAAATGGCAATCTGCTGGGCTCAATGAAATGAAATTTACCGATGGGAAAGGGCAGCGAGTCACAGTGCTGCTTGCACCCAATCTCAAAGCAATTTCTATATAACTTCTGTGCAAAATAACAACAAATCCACAGGGAAAGAGAGATGTGAGATGTGGAGCGACAAGAGAAAACGGCGAAAAAAAAAAAAAAGCAACGGTACAACCTGGGAAAATATGTAGTGCACTGAAAATGTGCCTTTTTTGTGCATGTTTGGTTTCTGGTGAGAAACGGATGTCAAAGGTGTTTCTGTCTCATCAGAGCTAAAGTAAAAATAAAGTAAAAGACTCCTCTGAATCCACACTGTGGCAAACAATTTAGATATGGGGCAGCATGCCCTTTGACTCTACAATAGAATATTCCAGTGAAAGTAAATGAATAAATACTCTCTCAGTCAGCCTTTTCTTGGTAAGGGTCTAGGTGATGAATGAATCCTTAACAATAAAACAAATGAGTTAACATCTACAAATAAAGTTGTAAAACCAAATACCACTGTTGTCTGCTGCACCTTTCTAAAGGTGTATCCGGTTTTTGTTAGATGGGGTATTGCTTGTTTCGGTGTTGTGTGTTGCTATCTGTGAAGATAGGATTGGATTTTTAGTATACCCCCGCATACTATAATTATTAAAAAAAATTACAATTCTGCACATATTAATATATTATGAATTATAATATGATGTAGAAAATTTAGAATTTTCCCCATGTTCTTTGTTGAGTAATACTGATTTCTCTACTGGGCATATAATACCCCAGCATATAAAAGGAAAAAAAAGAGAAAAGTGAAAAGAGCATAAAAGAAACGTCAAACTTTAAAATGATACTAGCTTATACAGGTGAGTGATCCTAGGGGCAACATTTATGTATTTATATATGAATATACATAAAGTCAAAAGTCATCAGTCAAAAGTCTCAGCCTTTTATTTCAGAAACTAAATGAAAAATGATATATCAGCAGGTAATGGGTGAGGAAGCCTATCTTTTAGGCAATGTCTGAAACGTCTGATATGCTACACAACCACCTTCATATTGGAAAAACTTGTACTCGGTCCAATATGGCAAAGACCAGAATTGTCTCCGAAATAGATTGCCACAATCCACAATGCCATGGATTTGTAATATCTCTTGTGGGCCATCAACACAGAAGTTTGTTTGTTTGCAAAAAGCTTTGTTGTTTGTTACCGGTAACTGAAGTTGGAACTGATATTTCCAGTCACGTAGCGGTTGACCTAAACCAGTACAGACGAGAAACCTCAACAATTGGCTTGGCCAGCCTCTGCGAAAAGTTCACAATGCAGCATGGAATGTGTCCTGGGTCTTTTGACTCATCCTGTGTGCGTGTGTGCATTGGAGTTCTCTCATTATACAAGTGGTCATGTAAACGGCATATTCCTAGAAACTAGAAATCAGATTGAGAAAGCAATATAAAGCTCAATAATTAGATTGTATCTCAGTAACCTGACTGATTACAGCATGTAAACCAGCTATCCATTTCCGGTAACTTGAATTTCTCAGTCTACTTATTGTAAAGCTTGAACTTTATTTGAATTCTTTTGGCCATTAAATGCGCCGTTTCTTGTTTTTTATTTATTTTTTGTTGTTGTTGGATTTGGCAACCTCGGAATAAAACGTGCCACAGAATTAAAAGCAGGAAAATGACAATCGAACACGTTTTGGAGACTGAAATGGAGCATATCCTTGGGAAAACGAGAAGTTTGTTTATTTTATATTAACGCTTGACGTTTCAGCGAGATTATTCTACGAGATGGTTGAAGGTAGAAATCTGATTACTTAATCACCTGATTATCTAATAGTATTTACACTAGGCGATCAGATAACTGATCTCTCACTCACTGGTGCTCCTTTCCATGACATTTCTACAGATAAAGCTTATAGAATCTTTTAACTTAAGTTAATATCTATTATAGGCTAATTTCTAGCCTGACCTCAGGTCTGATGGTCTTAGACATGCCGCCCAGTGCAAATTACGGCACCGTTACCGTTATCCAAATGAAAAAAAAAAACCCTTCAATAAAGAGCTCTAGCTAGACTCTGACCTGGACAACATCTTAATGACTCTTCATCAGCACCTGTCGTTTCCCCTGAAGGCCTAGTAAAACTGATGGACTGTATTTTCTCATAGTTGTCTCACATCGCTGACATTCTTCAGCAGAACACAGCAGTCACCCTGAGGTAACTTAATTCGGCTTTCTCTCAAACAAAGCTGATTTGTTGACCCGGGATTGATAAATAGTGACTGCAGGTTAATGTACCTCTGTGAACAAAAACTGTGAGTCTCAGTAGGAGAAAGGCACACTGGGAGATTGAATGGCCTATAGTTTAACAGCAGCACATCACCAAGGACACTGCATTCTATATTCGTATTACCACATGTTTACAGGACAGACAGACCAGCCCAGATGCGTCTGGAGGGAAGAATCGCCGTCTCTAAGGACATCTCATAAATATTTCAGATGCCCCCTAGTAATGCGGCCTATACATTATTCAGGAACCCTAAAGAGTACTTTTCAAATAATTGCTAAGCGCGACTTGGGGAAAACCTGGGGAAGTCCTGTGAGAGTACTGCTTAACTATGCTTCACTTATTTACAGGAATGCATTCTGTAGAAAAGACTTTGCTACTTAAAATCCAGCCCTTCTTCTGTCATGGCTATAAAGATGAGCAAATGAGCAAGTGTCACGCTACAACAAAACTGGCCCAGCATTTGTCGTAATATGCAATTAACCTTCATGCCACTATGAGTAATTAATACTCAAAATGGCAGGGAGACCAAAATCCCTCACAAAAACGTTCCACCATCAGGCAGGAAAAGCTAATTAGAGAATCTCAGAGTCACTCTTTATCCCTTCAAAAGTACCATAATAAAGTCAATCTTTAAAAAAAAAAAACATTTAAACGAATATTCGGCCGAAAAATATACAAAAAAAATTCAGCCTAATAGCTGAAATGAATCCCTTGGGTAAAGTGAGATACGTGCTTGTATTTGTTGTCACACGCTTTGAATCCCTAAATACCAACGGTACCCCGCAGAGACTTCCATCCAGTGCAGTTGCAAATTGAAGCGCTTAGTGTACACACGTCAGCAACTATTGGCATAAAATTATCACAGATCAGACGGATGAAACAACTCATCACCCATATTAGTCATTCAAATATTGAAATTTCTCGTTGTACAAACATTGGGCTCGTGTCATGAGGAGGGATTGCTAATTACACCCAAGATAATGCAGCACCAGCGCATCCTGACCCGCTACGAAACAGCTGTGATCTCGATCCATGTATGCTATTAGACTACAAAGGAGGAGCAGCAACAAGATTTTATTGCTTATTTTCAGGTTGCTGAAACTGAGCTGCATCCGAGAGATAGCAGGCTCCTTTCAGTAGGGCTTTCGGAAATTCTAGCACAAAGTCTGTTTGGTGCAAACACCCACAAGCAACCAATTTGCAATGCTTTGTACAAGTAAAGACAAGAAATATTGTGCGTCTTAGGTTATGGCTAAGAGCAAAATGAGTCTTTTGTCTTCGTTTATACCAAATGTTAAACTCTTGTACCATTACATTTGGAACATCTTTGCCGTTTTGTTAGTTTGCTTGTTTATTGTAAACACTGCTTTCAGCATCAATGGCTATTGGAACAAGCTCACTAAGATATAACTCTCACTGGGCTGGTTTGGACAGCACGTCTTTGGAATGTGGGAGGACGCTAGAGTAAACACAGGGAGAACATGCAAACTCCACACAGGTGTACACCAAGGTCAGGGTTTGGAATCTCCAGAGTTGTGAGGCCGGCCCGTCGTTGTCGGATATATCGAAACATCCTCACAGTCTTGTATTACCCCTGTCCCAAACTCTGAAGTGCTCCGATATTTTGGACGTTCCTGGTCAGCTGAAATCTCAGGACACACACAAAACTGGGAGCACAAAACTCACCAGCACCGCAAAAAGTGGAATACACAGTTGAGATCCCTCACCAGGACAACACAAAACTGATCCTGGGTCTGTGGTAGCCTAGCGGTTAAGGTAAGGTAAGGTAAGCGGTTCAAATCCCACCCCTGCCAAGCTGCCACTGTTGGGTCCTTGAGCAAGACCCTTAACTCACAATTGCTTGAATTGTAAGACTGCATCAATTGTAAGTCGCTCTGGATAAGGGCGTCTGCTAAATGCCGTAAATGTAAATCCTGGCAGTAATCATGCTCTGGCACGGTACAAGGCAAACGAAGATGGTGCACACTCTTAGAGATGCCTGTTCCACACCGCCCCACAGCAATAAAAGTCCTGTCTGTGTGAAGCTTCGGTCTGTTTTTTTGCTTCTGACTTTCAACCGTGTTATGGTGCCTTCAGACTGTCAGACTTCCTTCACGGGTGTGTTTGTTTCCTTTCCTAAAATCACATTTTATCAGTCCTGTTTTATTTTTTCTCTGGGTTTCTCACTCTGAACTTGAATCATTAAAGACAGCCTGAAGATTTCTCCACAAGATTAATCCACAACCTGCTCTAGGTTGGGTAGGAGCCTTTCGCTGTCTGATAGCTATCTTGTATTTTCAAAATACTGGTACCAAATCTGGAACTGTTCAATATGCTTGTAATATTTTCATCTTTTTTTTGGCTCTGATGGATTGTATGGGGTGGGGGCTACTGCACTACTTCCCAGAATGAGTCTGTGCAGGATGGGGGGGTCCGATATGTTATTTTTTTGACATTGTAACATTAGAGCATCTGGTTTAAGCATAGAAATTATTTTAAATTTTGAATACATCATTTGATTATGTAAAATATATGTAAACATGGCATCAAAATAAATATAACTTAAAATATGATTCATTAAACAAAAACACGGCAATCTTGATTCAATCGTGACAAGCCAATTTGAAGTCCTAATAAAGACGTCTCAGCTGAACTGGTTCTTACTGGGTTTTCGTTATGGCAAGACAAATTAAAGCTGTAGTTTTCACGCTTGCATCATAATACAATCAGTCTCCAGCGATCAGGCAAACTACCATCCAGTGGCAAGACTGAACGGGAGACATAAGGACAAGATACGCTATCTGCTTGTAGTACAACCGCTGGTATCACTGCCTCAATCTTAATCATCTGCGTAATAACAATCATCAATGGTATCATGCCACAATCAGAAATGTTCAATCATTAACACACTAAGCAGCAGCACAACTTTGCCAATTATTGTTTCATCATTCATATCTTTCCTTCATTCTTCCCTTGATCTCTTGAACTGAATCCTTTGACCTCAATCGCCCACTCACCAATCTCACAGCTTTCTCCGTAGTAGCCCAGAGGACAGAGACAGCTGTAGCCTTCACCCTCTCTCAGGCAGCTGCCTCCATGCAGACATGGATTCATCTGGCACGGATCTTCCTCTGCTGCAAAGAGAGAGCAGTGTAGGAATTATTAGTAGAATCTGGGGGCGTCTGACAAATAAACAGATGTAACTGCAATAAATGCATTAATTTATTGTGATAAGCATAATTCAATTCATTTTTGCTTAATAGTATTTCCTTCCCAAAAGGATAAAAGAAGTACCAAGAACAAAAAAAAAAAATAGTCATTATGCATGTTTAAGGTGGTAGTAACTACATTCATATATTCACAGCTTGAGAAGAGGTGGTACAGTGCAATCTCGTTCGATGTGTGGAAAATTTGGATTTGTGGGTCACAAAGCAGTTAACGGTTGGCAAAAAAGTACTGACTGCATTTGGGTGTGCCAAATAGTCTAGCGGTGAAGGTACTGGACTCTGGACCTGATGATCCAGGGTTCAAAGGCCACCTCTGCCTAATTGGGTCCTTAAGCAAGGCCCTTAATTCACAACTGCTTGAATTGCAAGACTATACAAGTTGCAAGTCGCTCTGGATAAGGACGTCTGCTAAATGCTGTAAAAACCCTGTCTAGGTGTCACGTTTCTTTCAATGGAATAACCGCTTGTCACGTGACTTATTGTGTTTGTTCTGTAAACTGGAGCCTCACCAGGGACAGGTTTCTAAATCTCCAAGTTCCTTAGAGCTGAGGCTGGGTTCGCTTGACACAAGCCAGGGCAGGGGTGTCATCACGTCAGACATTTTAACGAGGAATTCCCCCTAGGTAAAATGTTGCTGTGGCCCCGTATAATCATGTAAAATAGTGGATTGCTAAAAAGAACTACAGGATCTACACCTGCATTATAGATAGTATCCTGAACAGGAATATCACAGCTTGGTTTGGGAACAAAGGGTGGTGAGATCAGCTGAACGCATCACACACACACAGAGCTCTCTCACCTGCAGACCATCTACAATAAGTACAAAGTCCTGGAAAATAGTGAAGGACCCGAGCCATCCTAACCATGGACTCTTCTCCCTGCTGTGGTCAGGAAAGCGTTACAACGCTGTCAAGACCAAGACAGAGCGAATGAGGAGGAGTTTCTTTCCGCAGGCTATTCAGACTCTAAATCAGACCACACCTGGACCTTAAATCACCCAAATCACTCCCAGCCCTACAACCTTAAAGCACCACCGCACTTTATACACACATCACTTACACCCCCATTGTAAATGTACAAGAATTTCATTGTATGTTGTACATGTATAACAATGCACGTGGCAATAAAAGTCTAAGTCTAAGGACACGCCACACAAACTCACTGCAGCCACTACATGTCACTTAAAGCCCCATAACTTTTTCAAAAGATCATAGTGGCCCAGCTTTGAGCGGCTGTTGCGTTCAGCCAGTTCAGTTCTCATCAAATAATGCAAGTCAGCCATGCTGCAAGCACGGTAATTAGAGCTCATGGCTATTTTGTTGGCTATCTCCTGATAATTAACTGTATAATCCACTAAATGTACATATTAGAGCACTAAATGCATTAGCATTAGCATAAACAAAACTAATGCAGTTAATAATCAAATATTACGCTTTCATTTGTTCTTCATTTCTCATCCATGCCAAAATAACGGCCAATTGATCCCTTTAGTGTTTAACAGGTTTATTTTTGTGCACAGTGGTGTCCGTGACTGACTGGCCAAGCAGGTATAATGACCATATATATATATATAACACATTATTGCAGCTGGACCAAAAAGTTGTATTCGTCACTCCATAATGCTCTTTTCCACTCATCTTTATTCCAGGCTTTGTCAGCTTTAGCATGTCATAGCCGTTTCTCACTATTTGAGTCCCGAAAAAGAGGGTTTTCATTTTTTTTTTTATCTCAGGTCCTATCCTGACTGAAAGACTAATTATTGCTAAATATTGCTAAAACACTGGTATATCTAATCTAACGTTGGCCTAAGACTTTTGCACAATACTGTAATTTGCGTTAAATGTTATCACATGAAGGAACTAATTACAGCCCTGTAATAACAGCATAATGAATTCATCAGTAAGCGTATAGTTTGGTTTTACACTTTTACCGTTTCATGTTCGGTTCCCTTAAGGCGCCCTGCCACCAGTGCAACCAGTCTGTAGTCGTGTTGAATAAAGTTAAAGCTTGACAGGCCTTAGATCTGTACGCTGTGGGGCTTTAGTGGTGGAGCCTGAGGGGAGGCCATGCGCACGACATTCAGTAAGGTGACAGACTGGCATGAGTTTGTTGTTGCTAGCCTGCTTATCATGATGGATGCTCCCCAGGGAAGGACACTGTGATCCAGCACTTACACCCCCCCCCCATATACCCAGTCCACATATATTATCCACTCCTTGCTACGGGGTGCCGCGTGTTTATATAGCGCATTTTCATAGTATTCTCATGTGCTTATATGGTTCTGGGGATGTGCTAAATGAGAGATTTAACAGATTAAACGGTGTAATTATATTCGCAAGGACAGAGTCTCGGCAGCTGTCTCGCTCGGGTCTTGTTCTGGTAAATTGATGAAGCAGTGTTTTACGCGATCCGTTCTCAGCCATGAGGTGACAGCGCATCAGACACACTGCAAAGCCCGCATTAGAATTGTAAACTGATGATATGCAGCAGGAAGGATAAAACTCAACAGGAACGTGAAAGGAACAGCATGAGGAACTCAGCCAGGAGTTAACATGCTGAGGCTGCTCAGAAAAGACAAGCTTAATTTGCTGCGTTTCGAAAAAATATGCTCCCCCTCCCTTGCCCGCTTTCTCTTGCTCTCTGAAACAGCTATAAAACTGAGAAGTAAAAAAAAATTAAAAAAATCCTACAACACTGAGTTGGATTCTTCTGTACAGTGACTCGCAAATTGGACAAATCTAGCATAAAGCAGATGGATTTAGAATCTGCATGAGAAATTAATCTGCGATCATTAATATATACTGTACGAGGTGCTCTGACGCCTCTGGCAGCTATAGTATAGAAATGCCACACCATGTCAGCTGTCTGACTGTAGGTCCGACCCGTGATAAATTATATACGGGTTTGTGCTGTTTAACGTTTATATTTGGGTCCGTGAAGTGTGCTGTTGACTGCAATGTGGTGGCCTAGCAAGTAAGACACTGGACTATGGACCAGAAGGTCCAGGGTTCAAATCCCACCTCTGCCAAGCTGCCACTGTTGGGTCCTTAAGCAAGAGCCTTAACTCACGATTGCTTGGATTGTAGGACTGTATTAATTGTAAGTAGCTCTGGATAAGGGCGTCTGCTAAACAACGTAAAATGTAAAATGCAATAGTTGATGACCAGACGTTGCCATAACACTGTGCTCCTGTAATGTACAACCCAAAATCAGAACAAGTTGAGACTATATGGAAAACGTGTGTGTGTGTGCGAGTGTGTGTGTGTGTGTGTGTGTGA